>PVJD01001371.1:0-273278 GCA_004026545.1 Mormoops blainvillei | reverse complement strand
GGCACATACAGTTCCCTCCCCGAGTGAGGGTCAGATGAGGGACTCAAATCCCTCCCGGTCTCGGGTCTGGTCCCCAGGGCACTTACAGTTCCCTCCCCGAGTGAGGGTCAGATGAGGGACTCAAATCCCTCCCGGTCTCGGGTCTGGTCCCCAGGGTACTTACAGTTCCCTCCCCGAGTGAGGGTCAGATGAGGGACTCAAATCCCTCCCGGTCTCGGGTCTGGTCCCCGGGGCACTTACTGGTGCGGCGCCTTCCGATAGATCGTGCTCTGAAGCCCTCACTTCCCGGTGGGAGTTGCGGGGTGGACTCCGGAGCCCCGGCCGGTTGGGGCCCGAGAAATCTCAGGGCGCGCGCTTCCCCGGTCCCCAGCCGGGCAGCCGGGCGTCCGTCCCGCCCTGCCCAGCCGGCGGCAAATCAGCCCGAATGTATGTAAGGTCGCTTCCCGGTCAGGGAACCAAATGTTACAGAAAAATGAAGCGACCAGACACTGGGGTTAGGAGCACGATCTTTATTTACGTGCACGGGCCCAGAGGAGACAAACTCCAAATTCTGAGCCCAGAACAATAGCCCCGCATTTCCTTTATGCAGGGCTAAGTGGGGTAGGAGTCTTGGGAGGCGTGGTATAGATTTGGCGTGAAAAGGGTTTACAGAGGTGAAAGAGAAGCATTTACATTATAAGTCAGGGCAATTAGCATTTCATCTTTGGTATCAGTCTTGACTTCCTCTACAGTATCAGGTTTGATTCTCTCTACAATAGGAGCAAGGAAATAGCCAGATTTTTACTGAATGTGGACTCGTTTAGGGGGGGTTTGAGATACTGCTAGTGAAACAAGACCCCCCCTTCCCTGGGGTCCCTCTGTTCTAGGCTCTTTGCCTGGCACCCTTAGAGATTATGACTCTCAATGCCAGAGTCTGGTGAAAAGAAAAAGAAGTACTTATTCAAAAGCTACACAGGTTTTTTACTAATGGCTAAATGTCGCCGTTAAATCTCAAAATCCTTTAAAACACCCACCAACACATAGAGTCATGCCCTTCCCCTCTTTGCCCAGTCAGACCAGGCTAGCCAGTCAGGGGCACCGTCCTTCAGAAGAAAAAGAACAGAAAGAAGTCCAGAGCTCGGCTAGGCAGGCCTCTCGCGGTTCCCAGCACCACAGGCTGTGCTGCCGCGATCTCCGGTTCTTAGTCCAAACCCACGTGGCACCTTCTGACGACCCACTGGCAAGGGTCCTTTCTCCCCTTTCCTTCCTGCGTGGTCTTCGCATTGTTCCCCTGTGGCGTGAAGCGAATGCACACGCGCTGTAACTCGGAGGAATTCCTTCCCAGTTCCCTCCAGGGTTTAAGTTAAGCAAACCTTCCTGGTTAGGCTTGTTGATATGCAAAATAATCATCTTTGCATGTGAGATATGAAGCTCTCTTGCTGCTATTGACATGCAAAATGACTCTTAATGGCCTTGCTCCCTGGCAGGTCTGAGGCTGGTCTGCTATTGATATGCGAAGTACCTCTGAAAGGTCCTACACCCAGGCCTCTCTTCCTCCATGGTGGCCCAGCTTGGGGTGGGTGAGGGAGAATATCCTATATATTTCTTCGACACCCCACATTCTGGACACTGTTACAAATTCCTCTTTGTATGGGGGTGCTGTTACAAGATTGCTAAATTTAGGGCATGAAATCAGAATAAGAGCAGCAGGGTTGACCTGGATTTCTGTCTCTTCAGCTTTCAGATCTCCCTTCTTAATTAACTCTGACTGTAGACGTATTTGATCTCAAGTCCCAGGGCAAGGGTGACTTTTGGTAGGAGGCTAATGGCTTCCATTCAAGTATAAAAGGAACGGGGAGTAAGTAATGAGGGAAATCATTATATATCAGCCTTCTCAGTTGTCTTCACTCCAGAATCCCAGATTACCAAACAATGAAACATTTTGCCACTTACCTGTTGAAGCAACCAATGAGTGATTTTCTAAATCTGCTGTGGCCTACACCAAATCCACCCTTTAAATCAGTACCATACCACATCAGCCTAAGCACATCACTTCTTTGCCGAAAACTCTTTGCTGTTTTCCCATGTGTGTGGAATAAATCCTAAGGTGGCTTAGAAATGCGTCCATGATATGAGGCATGCTTATTCCTTAAGCCTCCGTATCTCAAAATCTGTTCTGTAACGGCAACCCAGTTGTTCCCAGAATTGTCTACGCAGTCCTATTTTGCTGGAATGCCAATTCTGTTTTCCATTTGCTCAGGTAGTGTTACGGAAAAATGAAACGACCAGACACTGAGGGGTTAGGAGCACGATCTTTACTTACGTGCACGGGTCCACAGGAGACAAACTCCAAATTCTGAGCCCAGAACAATAGCCCCGCACTCCTTTTATGCTGGGCCAAGTGGGGTAAGGGTCTTGGGAGGCGTGGTATAGATTTGGCGTGAAAAGGGTTTACGGAGGTGAAAGAGAAGCATTTACATCATAAGTCAGGGCAATTAGCATTTCATCTTTGGTATCAGCCTTGATTTCCTCTACAGTAGTACCATAGCTAGTAAACCTTATCTGATGTCCTCTTTGTGTTCTCATACTGCCCATACCTAACTCCACGTTACTTTCATATTTAATCATTGACTCATAAAGTACATATATAGCGTTCATTATGTCACAGTCATACTCAGAGCTGGAGATAACAAAACAGATAAGAGAAAAAAAAAAAAGACAAGGCCCTTTAGTCAGGGCTTCTCTTAGTCCAGTGGGAAAAACAGACAATGAAATTACAATTATGTAATGACTGTGACAGCAGCACAAGGTCTTCTTATTATTTGATTTCTTTTTCTTCCACTGAATGTGAGTCCTATGACTGTATTTTATTAACTTCTATATCTCTTAATACTTAGAATACTGTAAGTAAACACACTGTAATTGATAAATGCTTGTTGAATGATTTTCTTTTCCAATCATTCCTAAATTTAACTACTCTGTCGTTGTTTAAGTGCTTCCACTATATTCTGCCTAAGAAGTCCTCTTATTTCTAGTTGGACCAGTCTTCTCACAGCTTGCTCACTCACTTTCCATCAATCATGTTATCTCCTGCTCACAACTCTTTAATGGCTTTCAGTCGCTTTAGAGAAAAATACAAATTTCTTCAGTAGGCTTAAAAAGCTCCCTATATCCTGGATCATGATGATCTCATGACCTCATTTCCTTTCACTGTCCTCTGTTGCTCTAATCACACTCCCTTCATTTATTCCTCAAACACACTGAGCACATTTCCATCTCAGGAGTTTTGCACTTTTACTCCCTCTGCCTGGACTGCTCTTCCTTTTATATCTTTGGATCTCTTCTTCCTTTCCTTTCAGGCTTCCCCTCCAATGTCATATCACTGGAGAGACCTTCCCTGACTGCCCTGTCTAAAGCAGCCCTCTGTCCCAGCCTCTCTCTATGCCCTTACCCTTTCTTGTTTTTCTTAACAGTTTTCATTGTTATTGAATACCCGTCATGCTCTGGGCATGATTCTAGGAAACAGGAATGCAACTGTGAGCAAACAAAATTACAACCTTCTAAAAGCTTACATTTTAGAGGATGAAGACAGACATCGAGTGTTTTAAAAAGATGAATATCTTGTATATCAGTGGTTGTGGTGCTCTATGGAAAAACAGCAGGAAAAGGATAAGGAGCACTTCGGAGTGCAGGGAGACATTTTAATGTTTGCTGTGACAAAGTGACCGCTTGAGCTAAAGCTGACCCTTCAGGGAGACACTTTAAATAACACGTTAAGGAAGGTGTTCTTATTATCAGTATGTATTTAGCTAGTGACAAGCAGAGCTTCTGCCTCAGTCCCCATGCTTCTTAGTCCTGATATTTTCAATCTCCTTGAAATTGTCAAAGTCCCACTTTAATGCTTGGGATTTCCTGGAACCAGGTATATCACAGAGTGGCCTGAGCCTACTTTCCACTTCCACCTCTTGGAGGCATTCTCTGACTTCTTACCCTATGCATGAGGTCAACGAGGTGCTGCAAAGGACTGCAGGACTCACACCTCTGAGGTCATTCTGGGCTTGCATGGCCAAGCACCAGTTCCAGGAAGACGGCCTGATAAATGGATCACTTCTGCTGGCTGGTGTAGTATTTCTTTCTTGGGGCCATGAGAGATTGGGCCACCAGAATAGTACTGACCTGGCAATTTGATGTGACGCTGAAATAGGTCAAGCTTTGAACTAAGAATCATCATGCTCACTGATTAGAAAATAAGCATTCTCATTATTGATAAAGCACTATACTTCACATGGACCCATGACTTTATAAAGACATTTCTTTTTAATCATATGGTTTGTGTAGAGAAGAGGTACATAATCAATATTTCCCTGGAGTCCCACATGCCTTACTGGCAGCCCTGCCAGTTATCTCTAACTGTGTAACAAATTGCATCAAAACTTAGTGTATAAAACAACCATTTGTGGTCTCAAGGATTTATAAGCCAAGAATCTGGATGAGGCATGGCAGGGATAGCTTGTCTCTTCTATAATGTCTAAGGTCTCAGCTGGAAGACTTAAAGGCTAAGGGCTGGAGTCATCTGAAGACTTGTTCACTCACACATCTGGCTGTTGATGCTGAAAACACTTAAATGAGGTAAGGCCTCTCCTCAGGGCTTGGGTTTCCTCATAAAATAGTAGCTGGGTCCCATGGACTTGAGCCCCAAGAGAGAGAGGTCCAAGCAGAAACCCTTCGCAGCCTAGCCTAAAATTCATGCAGTGCCAATCTTCCCCTCAAATGTCATATCACCGGAGAGACCTTCCATTTATTAAGATAGTTAAAAGGGCATGCCCAGTTTCAAAGGGACAGGAAATAGCTTTCACCTCTTCACTGCAGAGTGGCAAGGCTCTGGAAGAGCACTTGGGACTGGAAATATTGCTGTGTCATCTTGGAAGAAACACAGTCTGCCACACAAAATTTCACTGAAAACACTACCTTTGAACAAAAAATTGGCAGGACATTTGAAGAACAAAGGGAAGCACTTTCTAGACAGACTAAGGGAGGGCAGAGCTCTTTAGAAGGGAGTGTGGCTGACCCATTCAAGGAAGTACACGGGTCCCAGTGTGGTACAAGACCATGTCGTTATTCCCTCTGAAGGCACTGTCACCTTGCTCTTTGAGCTACTCACAAAACACGCTTGCCTTTATCCTCTCTCACGTCTCAGAACAGCTTTGCTGGTTCCAGCGAATTGCTCCTCCTGGCTCCTTTAAGCAATTTATGTCTTATGGTGACAGATAGGAGGAATAATTGTGATTCTACTTCAGAGAGCTAATATTCTGCCTGCCATACAAATACATGCCTCTATTTAAAACTTTAAGTTAAATAAGCTTAAATGAGTTCTTGATGTGACTAATAACTTTCTGAAAGTACTGACAGAGAGCGATTCACAGGTCTAGAAAGCTCAGAAAACACCAGTGTAGGTGTTCACCCAAAAGTGTGCATGTGACAATCCGCTAGTGGGAAGAAAGTTTAGAACTTGCATTTATATATTTTTTTTTAATTGAAAAATTTTGGAAAAAAATAAGCTTTACTAATATTAAATTTGTAGCTTGACTCAGGTACCTTCATTTTATTTTTAGATTAGTCCAGAGTTCCCTATAGCAAGAGAAATATTTGGTGGGAAGAATGTTGGCTGGTTGCATAGCACAGAGGGCTAGATAAGAGAGTCCTCCCTTGTTCCTCTACTTGACGTAAATGGTAACATATCGAATGTTAAGTGTGACATAAGTAGATTTATATTGTTTTATGGTATATGATATATGGCTTTAATTAAAATAGTTCTCATAATATGTACTAATGGCTTTAAAAATTATTTCAAAGAAACCAGGGCTCGACAGTGACACTAGTAAAGCACACACGGGAAAAAGAAGATGGTGGAGCTGAACCTTCTGTCCCCTATTAAGGGCTCTTTTTATATACCTCAAAGTTGCTAAGAGAATAGATCTTAAATATCCTCACCACAAAAAAAGATATAATTATATGCCTAATAGAGACATTAGCTAAGGCTAAGGTGGTAATTATATTGCAATATATAAATGTATCAAATTAACATGTAGTACACTTTAAACTTACACAATGTTATATGTCAATCATCTCTCTTTTTTTTAAGGAGCACTTTTGTCAAGTGTATTGTAAGAGGAAAACAATGGCAGCCTAAGCAGATCTTAAAAGGTTGGGCAAAAATGTTCAAAATTGTCAAGGAGACACTTTGAAATACACTTTCACATGCACTATCACCCACCGTTTAACTTAACTCTAAATGTTTAATGTATATTGTTTTATTATGCTTCTGTAATACTTCTTTTTCAGCTTCACAGTCATTAAAGTCAACTTTTAATATAAGTTTAATCGGCTGTAAAAAACTCAGAGAAATGTGACTAGTGCCTGGATATTAGATTGTATTAAGGACTTTTTTGTTGATTTTTTTTCTGGGTTAATAATGTTGTTGCTTATTTAAAAAATACATATTTTTAAGAACTACATATTGAAATATTTGCAGTTAAATTATATGAAACCTGGAATTTGTTCCAAAAATAATCCAGGGCAGTTGTCAGGGGATTGTGAGGTATGGATAAACCAACATTACTATGAGTTTATAATGACTTAAATAGAAAACAGAAGCAGAGGGGTGTATTCTAGTAGTCATGCTACTTTTCTAAGTATTTAAAATTTTCATATGAAAAAGGCAAAAAACTTTAATTTAGAACTCACCTTTAATTCGCTGTATCACAGTGTCACACAATATTTTCAAGTAATAAATCATATTCAATAGCATTGGTCTCACTAAATTATTATTAAAATGACTATGTATTCAACCGAAGCAAAACTTTCTGTACCATTAATTTGAAAGTCTGTATTTCTTTTAAATTAACACCCCCAGGGTCAGTCAAGTCTTAGAGATGGCAAAGACTCCGCAGAGCGGTTACTGATACACCAACTAGCCAACCCAGAACCAAACTTTCTCTAACTGGCTTATACACCCCAGAGACAATATTATTCTGCCTTAATCACAGTAGACTCAGGTGCCAGGACACTAGGGGCCACCCCTACAGCCCCAAACCCACAAAAAATTATTCCAGTTAGGTAATCCTAAACTGTTGACTCAGCACCGCTTCTCCGGCCCCATGGAAACTCCAGTGAAGGAAGAGGCCTAAATCTTCCCCAGCTCCAGTCTCCTGCCTATGCCCCACCCTGGTGGTTTTCTCTGTGGTCCCGTGTGGCATGTTGTGCCTCCTGTTGTGCCTCCTGTGAGTATAATGCACTTTGGTGTTTCCTGAGCCTCTCCTCTGTGGCTTCTAGAGCACATCTGTCTGACCATCCCATAAAAGAATGCAAAACACCTGCACATACACACACAAAAAAAACTTGGAGATCACTATACTAGAAGGCAGTGAGTCCCCATTCAAACCCAATATTAAGACTTTCTTTGATACTGTCTTACCCTGTGCTTGAAGTATCCCATTTTGCTTTTAAGCTCATTACATCCTGAACAAGCTGACTGCATTGTTGGATTATGCTGCTTGCAAAAACAATCCTTAAACCGGCACTTGTCATGAAAGAAGAAGAATGGAGAGAGGCGGTATCGCATAATTGACTCACTTTTCAGCATATTCAGAAGTGCTGAAAAGTGAGTTCCTTGATCCCTGAAACACATGGAAATGATCTTGCCTACTTTCATCAGTGCATCCAAGTAGAGTGTCTTTGATAAAAAGACTCCAGGACCAATTAGTCCAACGCACTTCCTCACTCTATCATTCAGTATCACCTTTCCCATGATTTATGCAGTTAATAATCCACTGATCGCCATCATCATTCAATTCAGAGAACTGAGCAAGAATGACTCTGACATATTTTAATTTGGAATCTAGAGGAAAATAAAGTATTTCCTAAAAGAACTTTCCCTCGGTTATTAGTAAATCTCAACAAAGCAGTGTGAAGGTAGTTTTCTCTGACCCAGCAAACAAACCACATGACATCTGTTTTTATTGCTTCTTTCCCAAATTAGAAATGATGACAGCTGTTGCATCCAAATTCACTGGTTCATGAAGCCATTCAACTATTGATTGACCCCTGTTTGACTTTCATATTGCTTTATTAAAAAGAAAATATATTTGTTGGAAGAATAAAATCAATTTTAGTAACTTCAAGACTGAATTATAGGCAACAAATAGAAATACTCAAAATTGGCCTGTAAACTGAAATTTCGAGAAAAGGGGAATGTAATCCTTGGCTTCAGACAGAGCTGAAAATAAAAATAAATGTAAGAAATCTGTTGAATGTGTTACCCGTACATCCATCCTGGATTACAGTAGCAGTTCCAAAAATACTCAGTTTTTAACAAAAATTTCAGCTTTATCAAGGCACAAATGACATATAAAATTGACTTGCAGTTCTTGTTGCTGTCCTCTCTTATGCCTCTGTGCCGCCTACCCTGCCTGACCCATCGGTAAGCCAAACAGACTGCAGCACTGCTCACAGCCGAATGCCCTGGGTTAGAGGTTATTTGAGGTTGAGTAGAGACTCTGAAGCAGTATTAGCCAAGGAGGCCCTGAGATGTGTTGGTGGGATGAAGAGAGAGCATTTCATAGGGTCAAAATTATAACAGGTATATCATCATGAATGCAAAGTTTGATGAGATGGGATTGAAAAAAAATACAAAGAGGTTATTAGAAGAGGAAAGAGCTCAAGATGGTTGGAGAGTATGGTTTCTATGTAGCTGTTCAGTACATCTGAAAGACCCCTTTTAACCTGGAGCCTGCTGTGGAACCTGGCTGCCAGGATGGGTACAGTCACTCAGCCCTTTTCCCTTGCGCCATCCATCATAACCACAGATATTCCTCGTTTGGGGTGTACATCAGGAGGTGAGAGTCCCTTGAGTGCCCCTCAAGCTTGTAACCTAACCAGGCCCTGAAGCTGAGTGTCAGCACTGGCTTGGGACAGAAGAGATGAGGCAATGTCCAAAAGTTAGGTATGATAAGGAGTGAAGATTAATATACAAAGGGGGAATTTTAGGCAAGAAAGTGATGAGATTCACAACAGTGAACTCCTGTTATGGGCCCAACTAGTCTTCCACTTTGTAGCAGTTTGTGTCTGCTTGAATTACCTTCTGATCTCAGTGCAGCACGCTTTCTTGCAAGCTGTTGAAGTGTCCTTGGCCCTGGCTATAAAACAGTACCATGTCATGGGGACCTCTTCCAGATTTGCATGAGCAGACGGCTGGGAAAGTTTGGAGATTATGATTATGTACAATGCACTCATGCCACGTGATTCAAAATACAGCTTTACTTCTGTCTTCCACAGTTCCATCAAATCTGCATAGTGGGAGTAGCCCTTCTCCTGCCTGGGTGGAAACTCAATCCCTCTGACTTTGCTGGTCACTCTTCAATAGGAGTAAGTCCTATGATCTGTTAAAGGGGCAAATATAATCACAACTCAGAAATGTAATATGTCTTAGATAATAATCAAAACTCTAAGCTTGATTTTAACATAAAACCTCACTTAGCTTCAGTGGAGCCTTCTCTGAGCTGCTCACTGACAGTGGGAAGTGGGACATGGTCTTCCTTTTCCCTTTTGTTGTTTCCTCCTCTCTCTCCTCTCTTATAACATGTTACCATTTTAGGTTTTTCAGTCCTTCCTGTGTCGATGGGAGATGGTAGGGAGAATAGTTAAGGGAGTCAAGGGAGGCAGTGGGAGTCACAATAATCCATGGCTTTTTCTTCCAAAACCTTCTGCATAAAATCCTTTAAATATCCCTCCTCCTATTTTTTCATTTTTCTGATGTAAGATTTTTATAAATGAGTATTGGTTACTTCCTTTGAAATTCTGCATTCAAGGAAGTCTAGCACCTCCTGTATTCTGGTGCTTTATTCAAAAGTTTGAATTTAATACACCGCTAACAACTATGTCATGGGGTGTTGGTATCTTCGTCAGTCAGGATGCTAGAACAAAGCACCATAGACTGGGAGATTTATAAGCTGCAGAAATCTATTTTTCATAGTTCTGAAGGACTGAAGTCTAAGATCAGGGGCCAGCGTGGGTGGGTGCTGATGAGAGCAACCTGCCTGTTTACAGACTGCTGATTTCTCCGTTTAATATCACTGACAGAAAAGCAAGGGACCTCTCTCAAATCTCTTTTATATAAAAGCACTAATTCCTCTTAGGAGTCCCTCATGACTTACTCACCTCTCAAAAACCCCTCCTCTTAATACTATCACTTTGGAAGTCAGATTTCAACATATGAATTTGGGGGGCACATAAACGTCCAGTCTACTACAGTTCATTTATGTAAATTCTGTCCCGAGGAAAAGAGATAACCCTGTAATCCTTCCTAGAGAATTTGTTTCCTTGGAGACGTTCTTCAATGACCTGATTCATGTGCTCCACCTGGTAGTTTTTTTAGTAGTAGTAGGCAAGGGGAATGTATATTTATCCCAAGGGGGCTTTGAAGAGACCCTGAAAGGCTGATATGAACTGACATTCTTAGTCGTATTTGATGTGGTTGGGGACACTTTAAAATACCTGCTGTAAAAACTGGGTTCTAGGGTTGGCGGAGCAGAGAATGACCTAGCACCATAGACAGATGATCATTTTCAAGGATCAGCAATAGTGTAAGTGGAGTCCTTGTGGCAGTCTAAGATAAAGTTTATGGTTCCAACTTTTAAGAGCACTCAAGTTTTAGATTACATCCTATATATTTTGACATCTTTGAGAACAGTTTGTTGAATGTAGAAATTACAAAATCTCCAGACCAAAACAAGGCAAACCAGCCCAATATTTCCCTATCTCCATGCTTTGGTTAAAATTGTATCTGACAACACCATGTTTATTCTCATCACCACTTGGGTTGGTGACTTATAAGTCTATGTTTCCATGCCATATTTAGGAGTATGATGTTATCTTAAGACAAAGGTGAGTTCTTAGGAGGCTTCAAAAAAGAAAAATTATATGATCACATTTGCACTTCAGAAATCATATTCTGGCTAGAGTGTAAGAATGGACTAGGGGCAGGTGAAACTGATCAGTACACCAAAGGTTAAGAGTGAATGGAGAGTCAAAAAGAAAACTAAAACAAACAAACAAGCAAATAAATAAAGCAGAGAGGGGAGAAATATAAGAATGCTACCCCAAATGCCAAAAGTGGAGGGAGTGATAAACAGTATCATATTCCTGGAGGCCAGCAAAGATGGATGCTAAAGAATATTGGTTGGATTTGGCAATTCAGCTAAAGTTGTTTATGGCTTTCAAAGAAAAGTTTTAGTGTAGTGGTTCAGCCATAAGTTTACTGCAATGAGTTAAGGAATGGGAGATGAGGAATAGGAAAAAATCAAGTGCAGACTACTTTTTCAAATAGTTTTCTGATGAAGAAAAAAAATAAGGAGAGGGATTAAAAAGAAAACATGTTTAAGGAGGGAAAAAAAGGAAATAGAGGAAAGAAAAAGACAATGGTTGATTTTAACTGATAAAATAGATAAGAATGGTCCTTGAGAAGGTCTGAAGAGAGAAAATCCATAGCACATCTGCATCCGTTCTAGATTAGGAGGGAACTTTTAGTTTTTAAGATCAAAGAGATAATAGTAAAAATGGGTATGATGAAGTTTATAAATCTGGAGGCAGAAAGGTGAGGAAGCTCATAATCTAGTGAGTAGTATCTTAAGTTTAAATTCCTGCTTCTCTTTATAGGATTTCTGTGATATGGGTGACAAGTTTTACTTAACTTCCTGTTACTACAAAACTTATATCTTCTATTCCACATTTCAAGTATTTTTCTATCTCTGGTGCATTGACCTTTTTACTTCAATTATATTGTGAACTCCTTAAAACCACTTTTGTCTTGAATTTCTGTAAAGGTTTACTATTGAGTAGAGCACATAATAAATTCTCATTGAATACAGCCAGCCTTCTGTATCTGCGGGTTCTGCACCCGCGGATTCAGCCGACCTCGACCTCAGAAGGAAAATATTTTTTAAAATGTTATATTGTTGCCGACATGTACTATGTAGCCAAGGCCTATGATGGTTGTGTCTGTACTGAACATGCACAAACTTTTTTTGTCATTATTACATAAATGATACACTATAACAATTATCTACGTAGCTTTTACATTGTATTGGTTATGACAACTTCATAGATGATTTTTAGTATGCAGGAAGATGTGTGTGGGTGATATGCAAATACTACGCTATTTCATATAAGGGTCATAAGCATTCGTGGATTTGCTATCTGAGGCGGAGGGGTTTGGGGGCTTCTGGAGCCGATTCCCCTCTAGAGGATTCTAACGGATAAAATCTTTAGCACATTCCTTGATGCATATGCATTCTTAATAAATGGTAACGATGGCTGCTACTACTGAAAGCTCTGATGCATCAAATTTAAGTTCCCGTAGGAAACCATAAAATTCCGATCCTTACCTCAACCCTAAGAACTTTTTGTTTGTTTCCTAATGATCTTCTAGAGCAACGGTTTTCCAAGCTAAGTTAGGGTATTTTAGTCTCTTCCCACCCTTTTGATGAAACAATGTCAACTACTACTACAAGATAAGACAACACTAAGTAGCGACATTCTGTCCACCATTACTGCTGCTTTGGAGAAAAAAAGAATCGGGACAGTTGTAGTAATTTTTTTTAGATGAATGGCCAACGTACTTGCTGGCTATCAATTGATTTAACGTAATGTTAGTGAAGTTTACTGAAGTGTGCTCAGGGCTTCCTAGCTCTAGGGTCTGAAGTACAAGTACAGAGCTCCGCATAAATCACACCTTCGCTTGTAACAGAATTGCCCCAGACCTGGTGACAGGACTGGGAGTCTAGCCACCTCATCTTGCAATTTGAGCTGTACACAGTTCCAAAGTTGCAGTGAAAAGGGGGAGTTTAGGGCCGCCTGAGCTCCTATTTGCAAACATCCCGTGGTCCGCCCCGCCCCCAGCGAGCGCGGGCGCGTAACGTTACGTCATACGCACTCCCGGAAGTGCCGGTGAGTAAATGGTGGGGGCGTGTCTCTAGGTAACTCCGCGTGTAGTTACAGGAGAAACGCGGGAAGTGGGGCCCGGGCGCGGCTGTATCCACTGTTTTAGTTCCAAATCGAGCCGGTATCCTGGTCCGAAGCCAAGAACGTGAGCCTGACCGGGTATCTAGTGCGACGCGATGGAAGTAGTGGAGGCCGCTGCTCAGCTGGAGACTCTGAAATTCGGTGGCACCGGCTTTGGGGTTGGCCAAGGGCAAGCGGTACCGTCCCTGGATTCCGTCCCTGTCCCAGAGACCCCGCAGCCACCACAGCCGGATGAGGGGTCCCCAGACACCGGGCAGGACGCGGAGGCTCAGCTAGCCGGGGAGCAGCCGCCTGAACTCGCGCTGAGCACTGCCGTCGGCGGGAGCCCCGCGCCGGAGTTGGGGCCAGAACCGCCACCTGGAGGGAACTGCGTCACCGGCCCGGGCGCTGCAGAGCCGGTGCGGACCCCTGACTCCTTGGGGACCTCCGACTCAGATTCGGACTCGGACAGGTCGGGTGCCTGCGGATCCCGAAGCTGCTGGGAGAGCGCTTGTGTAATCTGCGGGAGGAGCCGGGGCTTGAGGGCCGAGGTGGTGTGCGCCTGGGCCGAGGAGGGAGGGAGGTCCTTAAAACTGCGCACGTGTTGACTTGTGGCTCGGACCGCCCATTTCTCGCTGTACGCTGCCGACCCCTAATCTCCCTACATTTGGTAGTCCAAAAGGTCCTATGTGTAGATCGCAGCATTTACAGTTAAAATATGGGAAACCTGAGGATATTAGATTGTTTCCATAATACTTCTGCATGTCCCTTCGTGGTTACGACTTTAGAGTTCTGTGCCTGATCTGATATATTTTCTTACATTAAGTTTAGCGTGTGTTCTTGTTTTTGAACCAGAGGAAGGGAGGATTAAAGGACTTTATATGTTTCCAAATTGGCTTCTGGCAATTTTGTTAATTTGTGTAATGCTTGTGGGGGACACGTGTTCGTGAAATTAGCAAGACATTATTTAGTTGTATGCTCTGATTAGGTTTTGTGAGAGTCTGCCACTCCTTACCCCGTGCCTTTTGAATATGAAACTTCTGTGGGAGGAGAGGACTTCTGTAGGATGTTCTTTACAACACTGAACATTGTTTACAAGTAGTATTTGAGTGTGTTGTGTGGGATACTGAACAGAGGTGGAAAAATAGACATGCCCCCTGGGCTCCATTCTAGTGAGAGGGATGAAGGGAATGAGGAAACATACCAATAAATAGAGTTGGTGAAAATTACCACGAAGAAACAGGCAAGGCACTGAGAAAGTATTAGTAGAGCCAACCCTGTAGGATACTGTGGCCATGTTAAAGTTACAATCTTAAGTGCTAGGGAAGCTTTTGGAAGATTTTAAGCACAGAACTGGTATGCTCAGCTTAACATTCTCATAAGTTTTGCTCGGTAGAGGAAGAATTGAACTGGTTTAAGAGTAAAAGCAGAGAAGCAAGAGTGGAAATAGTTGAAAGATGTTGCATGAGTCCATGGTTATGTCCGGATTAAATATTTTAAATTCACACTGGTCCTTTTTGCTAATAGATGTGGCAGTGGGCTAGACAAAGAGCCGTCGATGGAGTGGATTGTAGTGCTGTTCGCTGAGATGGTGGTTGGAGACCAATGGGGATGTTTCATTTGGACACGTAATTACGATTTCTCTGACAGCAAATTGGAGATGTCAGGCAAGCAGTAATGGTATAATGAGTTTAGAGTTTGGAGGACAGTTTTGCACTGGAGATGTACATTTGAGCATCATCATATTTCAGATACAACTAACTTTTTATTATGGATATTTTCAAACTTGGAAGAGGTAGAGAGTGATACAATGAATGCACGTATACTCATCATTGAACTTACCATTTTCCAGTATTTTGTTATTCTTGTTTTTCCTAACATTTCTACCTTCTTTTTAACCTGATAGTTTTAAAGCAAATCTCAGTCAGCTTGCCACCTTACCTGTAAATTTTTCACTATGCAGTATTTGATAAAATACTTTTTATATAACCATGTCATTATCAACCATAATAAAATTAATTCTGATTCCTTAATATCACCTAATGCTCGATTTGTATTTAGATTTTTCTGGTTGTCTGAAGGATGTCTTTTAACAGTTGGTTTGTTTGAATTAGAATTCAAACAAGGTTCAAACTCTGATTTGAGTGTTATGTCTTTTAAGGCTTTTTTAAATCAATGTTATATTTAAGCCATCAAGAATTAACAAGTTGTTAAAAACTTTTAAGAAATTTTAAGGGGAGGAATGAGGCCGTGCTGAAGAGATTAAACAGAGGCACTACAGAATGCTGGTATGCTGGTGGGAACGATCTGGGATGGAGGGAGAGATTCCTCATACAGCACACTTGTGAATGGGATGGGTTCCTTCGTCCAAGTGGTGGCATTGGCTTTTGCCCATTTCCCCTGTCACAGGAGGAAAGACAGTACTTGCCACAGCTAATTTCTTGGTTTCGAGCCCTTCATGATCCAGCTGGGAAGAATGTTTTTCAGTGAGTTAATGGTGTAGTGTGGGGCAGGCTTAAGTAGGCAGTTTGAAAAAAGTACTGTGGGAGATAGGGAAGTACCATAATTTTACTTTGGGTTGGTAGGGGGTGGCTTCAGAGGAGATAATATTTGAGTTGAGACTATAAAGAGAAATAGAATTTCCCTGCATTGAGTACATTCAAGTTAAAGGTAATAGCACAGACAAAGGGAAAGTTGTATAAGCTTTGCTAGATGTAAGGGTGTGTGTGAGAAATGATAGGAGATGGGATTGGGAAGGTTACCCAGAACCCAACTGCAAGTGGCTCTGAGGTGTCCCGCTAAAGGAGCATGGCCTTTACCTTGTACCCAGTGTAGATTTAAGGGGGAAACATTTAAGACTTTTCTTTGTGTTTTAATATTTTCTGAATAAAAATTAGGAAGAATAGTCCAAACCCGTAAAGCCATCACTTTGACTTAGCAGTTATTACCATTTCAGAACTGTTAGGTTCACTTGTATATGTTACTGAGCCATTTTAAAGTCATTTACACGTGATACTTTACCCCTAAATATTTCTGCACGCATTCTCTAAGCAGATGTTCTTCTATATACTCATAATACTGTTATCGCATGGAACAAAATTAATAATAATTCCCTCATATCTAATGTGCAGTCATGAATGATTATTTTTATTAAATTTATTGGGGTGAGATTGGTTAATAAGATTATGTAGGTTTCAGGTGTACATTTCTGTGATGCATGATTGGTATATTGCATTGTGTGCCCATGACCCAAAGTCAGATCATCTTCTGTCACCATATATTTGACCCTTTCACTACTCCCCCCCCTTTCCCTCTGGTAACCACCATACTGTTGTCTATGTCAGTTAGTTTTTATTTGTTTTTCTTGTTTGTTCATTTGTTGCTTTCAGTTTTATATCCCACACATGAGTGGAATCTTATGATTCTGAACTTTTTCTGTCTGACTTATTTTGCTTACCATGAAGGTCCATCCCTGTCATTGCAAATGGCATTACTTTGTCTTTTTTGTGTGTGGGTATTATTCAATGGTATATATGTACCTCATCTTGATCCAATCATCTACTGAAGGACACTTTGGTTATTTCCATGTCTTGACCACTGTGAATAATGTTGCGGGAGTGATGTTTACTAATCTAAAGATAGAATTTTATCATTGAGAATGCAATAGCTCAAAATGTTCCCAAGGATTTTACTTACAGTGACCAGATTAAAAACGTAAGCTATGAATAAAATAGAAGCTTAAAGAAAGAAGTGATTCAGTAAGGAGAATGTAAGATTTTTTTCTCTTAACTTCCTAGCATGAGGTAAGTGTAGGTCATTTATACAGAGGTGGCCAGTGTGCAGCCAGAGATGAGGGATGGAGCTTATTAGTGTTATCAGTGTTGAAGGGTAAGAAATTGTGTACATGCAGATGATCCTGAAAAACATGGGAGCGCGTGAGGCCATCCATGGGAAGAGTACAGAGAGAGAAGGGTATAAGGGTCGGACTTCTAGAAACAGCATACAAAAGGGACTGAAGGAAGTAGCCAGCAAACAACATGTAAACTCAGAGAAGGGTTACTGGTATTGCAACAGGAATTGCTGTGAGGTCAAGGGCTGAAGTTTTCAGAGAATAGAGTGGTAAACATGGTCAGTCACTTGAGTTTCCAAGTTGCCTGAAGACTGAGAAGAAATGATTGGCAAGTGAGTGATCTGGTCATTGGTGACCAATAAGAGAAGTGCATTGCCCAGGGCTCTTTTCAGTCAGTGATTTGTTAGATGCTTAATTATATTAAGACAGATGCATGATGTGTGAGACTATTTTAAGTGGGCTGCAATTATAATGGGTTTTGAAAATGTTATCAGTGGATTAATGATTACTTTCCAAATACCATAGTCAACTTCAAAATGCTAGCTTTTGAATTATATCAGCAAGAGTGAACATGAAGTAGATGCCTCCTAATTGAATAAATATATATTAATACCATCATGTTACAGCTTTACTAAGTTTTCAACTTTTCCTTCCCTACAGTGAAACAGATTCAGATAGTTCAAGCTCTTCCTCTTCCTCATCATCTTCTTCATCTTCCTCTTCCTCTCGAATATCACTTCCTCCAGTGCTGTCAGATGGAGATGACAATTTGCAAGTTGAAAAGGAAAATAAGAATTTTCCTGTTATTAAAACAAAAGATGAATTACTTCTTAATGTAAGTACTTAGATTTGTTACTAAGCCTAATTTGGATGTTCTAAATCATATAGTGGTACTAATATTGATCTCGGTTACCCTATATCTGATTTATAAATTTGAAGACTTCTCAGTTTTATTGGGCAAACTTTTACCATGCCTTACTTTTCTTAAGTAAAAGAGAGAATTGTTCAGAGGATTGATCTGAGTAATTTCTAAGGTTGCTTTTAATGCTAACATTTGATAATTGTTCTCTCTGGGGTGTCAGTTTAAGTTTGCCATTTTCTGTTTCTTTCATCTTCCCTAGAAGATACTTCTTATGTAGATTTACAACCTTGCTTTTTTATTTGGTCCATAAGACAGAACATTTTGCTCAATTGCAATTAAACTCATTGTTTTAATTGGTTGCACTAAGAAATATAGAAAGTAAAATTAAATGGGTTGAGCTTATTAGAATTTCTCTTGGAGTTTTAGGATTGTTTCTCTTAGAGTATAAAAATCAACAGATAAAGGACCATAGTACTTTTGTACATGTATGGCTATTGTCTTAATTTTTTTTACTAGATCTGTAATTCTTACCTTGGGACTCCCTTGAAATTTAATGCAAAATCTTAGCCTATTTGTTTATTATTTTTCTGGATAGAGTACCTATATTTTCTTTATTTTATAAAAAAAAATTTATTTATTTATTTATTTTTAGACAGAGGAGAAGGGAAGGAGAGAGGGAGAGAAACATCAACGTGGGAAACATCAATTGTATGCACCCCAAGTGGCACTGAACCCGCAACCTAGGCACGTGCCCTAATGGGGAGTGAACCAGCAACCTTTCATTTTGTAGGATGACACCCAAATAGCTGAGCCATACCAATCAGGGCTAGAGTGTTCACATTTTTATCAGAAAGTCAAAAAGCTTCTTTGGCTGCAAAGAGGCCAAGAACCATGTTCTTTGATGCACTAAGCTCATAGCTGATCTTTGTAGCTTCCATAGTGCCTGATAGAGTGCGTTATGGTTAATGGGGTCTCAGTCAATAGTAATAGAGTAAATAATTGAGTGGATAGGTGTCTTTTATTCTTTCTTAAACTATTACAGCACACCTGTCATATGCTAGGAGCTATAATTAGAACCCATGCAGTTTCTGCTTTCATAGTGTCTCGTGGAAACAGGCAATAAATAAAGCAGAGACAAATTAACTGCTGGAAGTGCTGTTAATTTGTATGAATGTATGTTTGGCTCATATCAGAAAATTACATTTTTGGTGGGAATGTGTGCTAGCCTTTAAAACTTGCAACAGTGTGCTTGTCCTTTCCTTTTTGTGTCAGTATTGAGGGATCTTTGGGAAAGGCGGAAGAGGCAATTAACAGTCTTTATTTTTCAATTTTGTATTCTTTTTTTTTTTTTAAACATCACAACATACTTTTAAAGGCACTTTGCATTGTGCTAACTGTCCCTTAAATGTTGTTCCCAAAGATCCTCAGCTTCTAGTCCAACCGGAATCTCTGGGGAGAGGCTGAGACAGTTGCTCAGGGGTGGAAGACAGCAAAAGGAGAAATCAGGCCTTCTAGCTAAAGATCAGCCCTCAGTTTTGGGCAGGCTGGCCTCAGGCAGAGTTAGGGTCAGAGGGAGGAGCAATTTTGTATTCTTGCCTAACTGTTGACTTTATTAGTCACACAATTAAGTAAACTTATTAGAAGTTCTTGGTCCTTTAGAACACTCTGTTGCTAGAGATAGGAAGAGGAATGAGTTACCTGGTCTGCCCTAAATATTTTGCTTTAGGGCTCTGAAAGAGTATATTTGGAACTCTTAAGTTCAAGGGAAGAGAAAGACTTTGTCCTTAATAGCAAGAATGGTTTGGCTAAAAGTACCCAGTATCTGTAGGACTCTCTTTTCTCTGTTACTCAGTAGGTGTTTCTCTTTGGGGTTGGCAGTTTGGCCACTAATTCTCTTGTATAAAAGTCATGAGAAGGACTTACTGTTTTAACTGGGGCCTAGTACACAGCCCTGAACAAATTATCAAGGCTAGTGGAATGGATTGCTTGGGCACGAGTCGTATCGTCACTCCTGTTTGCCTGGGAGAGTATGGAGGAAAATGTGTGCTTGAGGGAAAGAATGTGGGTGATTGTGAGGGTGGGAGTGTGTTAAGAGCAGTTGACAGAAAGGAAGTGTGAATGTGTGCATATTTGGAGGAAGGTGAAGGTTGGATGGGTGGTATAAACCCCATGCAGACTCACAGGAAAGGGAGGCTCACACCCATTTCAGAAGGGGATGCTATTCAGTCAGTAATAGTTTTTATCCTCTGTACTGCGAAAAAGGGAAAGACTTGGAAGAAGATAACACATATGACTTAGGGTTCAGTCTTGTAGTTCTGGGCAACAGAGACACAAATTACTTCAAGAAAAGGGGGATTTGCTCTAAACCTGCCTAGGAAAGCCATTAAGAAATAAGGCAGCTGTGGAAGATGGCCATGCTGTGTCTTTTATATGCCTCTTGAACATTTTCACAGTTCTCTGAGTGTCATTTTATTCTTTCTTTACTGACTCTGTTTACCTGTAGAATCTTTTTCATTCTAGATTATACATGGATTTCTGTGTCCTTGGGTCTAAATATAGTATCTTCTACTTTCAGCTTCCCCAAGAACTGGCTAATTAGATTTATATTTCTTTGCCCATTTTTGGGATGCTCTTATTACTTAGAAAGTGTTCCTTCTTTTTGTTACAACTCTAGCTGGTGTTGTATGTGCTGCTTTGCTCAAGTCTCCTGGTGTAGGAAACACCAGCTAGAATTAGTGGTAACAAGATATATCTTCTGAAGAAAATTAATGAAATATTCTGTCCATATTGTCTTTGCTTAAAGGTATATGTAAATTAAAATTGACCTAGCAGTTAGAGTTTTTGCTGGATGTTTAGAGACTTCTAGAACATAGACATGCCCAATTTAACTGAGTTTTATGTCCTATGTCTTTATAAAGTATCTCATCCTAGGTAGGTGTCTGTTGTCATTCAGGCATGCTGAGCTTAATTTTTACCACAATTTAGTGTGTTGTTCAGGCAGGAATGTTATTTTCTTGGGTCTAGCTTATTAAATCTTTGCTGTTGTTGGAAAGCTAGAGCCTGGTGATTTAACTGCTAATTCTTGCAGGTCATAAGTATAAGTATATGGAAGTATAGGGGTGACGTAAAATCGAAATTGTTCATTTAGAATTAAAACTTAGGTAGTTGCAACAGTCCCTCGACAAGATTTGGTTATAATTTGAATGAAAAGCAGGGGTCAGGGTAAGAGGGGAAAAAAAAGAGGGATTAGTCAGCTGTAGAGGCTGGGAAGGGAAAGGAAAATCTTAATTAGCTCTTTTTATAACACCATAATTATGTAATATATGACATTAAATAAAACCAAATGGAGTTAATTCTTTTAAACATAAACCCTTTTTTAATGCTGAGGAGGCTTATATATAATCTACACACTAAAGCAACATACACATTATGGCCTTGGAACTACCATAACCACATAGGGTTTATTTCATGTTTCAATGAATTGGAAAATTGGAGTTGTTTTTTGTAAATTTTTTCGTATATTTTACTGATTATGCTATTACAGTTGTCTCATTTTTTTCTCCCCTTGACTCCCTCCGCCCTTCACCCCATCCCAAAATCCCCATGCCAACATGTTCCGCCATCACTTTCCCCAGCCCCACCCTTCCCCACTTCCCACCCTCAGTCCTTACCCCCTTTGGCTTTGTGGATGGGTCATTTATGCATGTTCCTTAATGACCCTTTCCCTCCTTTTCCCCCCGTTATCCCTCTCCCTCCTCCTCTCTGGTTACTGTCAGTTTGTTTTTTATTTCAATGTTGCTGGTTATATTTTGTTTGCTTGTTTATTTTGTTGATTAGGTTCCACTTATAGGTGAGATCATATGGTATCTGTCTTTCACTGCCTGGCTTATTTCACTTAGCGTAATGCTGTCCAGTTCCAGCCATGCTGTCTCAAAGGGTAGTAGCTCTTCCTTCCTGCTGCATAGTATTCCATTGTGTAAATGTACCATAGTTTTTTGATCCACTCACATTTACTGTTGGGCACTTAGGTTGCTTCCAATTCTTGGCTGTTGTAAATTGTGCTGCTATGAACGTTGGGGTGCATAGGTTCTTTTGAATTGGTGTTTCAGGATTCTTCGGGCATAATCCCAGCAGTGAAATTGTTGGGTCAAAAGGCAGTTCCATTTTTAGTTTTTTGAGGAAATTCCAAACTGTTTTCCATAGTGGCTGCACCAGTCTGCATTCTCACCAACAGTGTACTAGGGTTCCCTCTTCTTCACATCCTCTCCAGCACTTGTTTTTTGTTGATTTGTTTATGATGGCCATTCTGACTGGTGTGAAGTGGTATCTCATTGTGGTTTTAATTTGCATCTCTCTGATGGCTAGTGATGCTGAGCATCCTTTCATATGTCTCTGGGCCCTTTGTGTGTCCTCGTTGGAGAAATGTCTGTTCAGGTCCTTTGCCCATTTTTTAATCGGGTTGTTTGTCTTCCTGGAGTGAAGTTGTTGTGAGTTCTTTATATATTTTGGAGATCAAACCCTTGTCCGACGTATAATTGACAAATATATTTTCCCATACTGTTGGTTCCCTTTTCATTTTGCTGATATTTTCTTTAGCCATGAAGAAGCTGCTTATTTTGATGAAGTCCCATTTGTTTCTTCTTTCCTTTATATTCTTGCTCTGGGGGACATTTCGGTGAAAATATTGCTGTGTGGAATATCTGAGGTGGAAAATTGGAGTCTTTTTGAAAAAATGTTCTCAGCAATTTATGCTGTGAACTCTTCATTCAGATAAATCAGATACAATTAAAAATTTAGAATCATAAAAACATTTATAGGATTGTGACATTTCAAAGTCTTAATCAGAAATGAATTTTATAAGTTAGTGCCTCTTGTTTTTTCTTCTGAAAATCTGATTTTACATAACATTTTAAAATTTTGATTACAGTATTGCAATAAGGATAATAATGTATATTTATACATAAAATATAGCATGACCATGGAAAAATTTAATGGTTGTAGGCAATTCTTAATAAATTCATAATTTGGAGACTGCCTATATTATATTTTAAAACAAGTGTATTTTATAGTTAGATTGAATACACTGTATTCCTATATTCCGTTTCTGATTCTGGCAGTGCAGGCACATGTCCTAAAACACCCTAACAAAAGGATACGGAAACACCTGACCAGAAGATAGTGGCCAGAAGTTACAGTGGATTATTTCATATCTTTTGATCTCCCACTGTCTATTAAATTATATTGCACCTTGGCTTACACTTAATATTTGTTGACTGAATATGTTGTTTTCAAGGCCTAACTTGGTTTATAAGTTTTGTCCTAAATGCAGGCCTCTTTCAACTTCAGCTTTTTATGACTTTATTTGGAATCATTACATTGTATCCTAGAATACTGATGGCACTTAATTACATTTTTCTCAAAATTCCCGATATTTAAGAAATGACTTATGTCCTTGATAAGAATTTTTATTAATATTTGGAGCTCTTTACAAATATGTTTTTAAAAGATTAATATTTTGTGTTTCATTGTACAAAATTATTTCAATAGAGCTTATATTAAGCGTGATGATCCCTTAAACTTCAAATAAAAACTGTTTTATTCAGTAGACTATCCATACATGCCCTGTGTAAATACACATATATCACTGTTACACAGAAGTCATGAATTTATTAGATTCCCCCATTCCCCAGTAGATTTTAATTAGTTCTTATTTTTTTAAGATCTTATTTATTTTTAGAGAGAGGGGAAGGGAGGGAGAAATTGAGGGAGAGAAACATATGCATTGCTTCCCCTACACTCCTCGACCCCAACCCAGATCAAACCCACAACCCAGTCATGTGCCCTGACCGGGAATCCAACTGGCGACCTTTTGCTCTGTGGGATGACATACAGTCAATTGAGCCACATTGGTCATGGCAATATAAGTGAGTTCTTACTGCTTTAGAGGATAAAGACAAATGTCTGTCAACGAGGACTCTAGCTAGAGAGTGAGCATACACACTTTTGCTGAAAGCAAAGTGACACCAGAGAGAAAATGGTTGCATGTCAGACAAATGGTACCAGACAAAAGAAGTCATACCATTGAGTAGAAGGGGTGTTAACTTGCACAGCAGTGGTCAAGGGAGTCTCATGGCTTGAACTTAGACTGAAAGATAGGATATATTGATAATGGATAGGTGACAGGTAAAGAGAATGTAAACTTTCCCAATGAAAGGACCAGGTCTGCTGTTTCACATGAATTCCCAGTGTTGGTTACATAGCGGGAGCTCAGGGAAGGTTTCTTCGTTTATTCATTCATCATCATGCCTGCAGCTAATGTCAACTTTAAAATGGACACTTTTTTTACCTTTTGACATTTCTGAAAAATTGGAACTCATTGATGACATTTTTATAATTATTTGTATATTTTTATCTTTAGGGTATATAAAATCAGTCTTAGGTTTGATGAAACATGGCCTCCTCTCTTAACATAAAAAATGGTAGAATTCATTGTTGAAGGTTTTTTCTTATTGAGACGGATTATAATTGTGTTTTACTTTTATATTTGAATCCACTTTTGAAGGTATTATGAACTTTTAAAAAAAGATTTTATTTATTTATTTTTAGACAGAGGGGAAGGGAAGGAGAGAAAGAGGGAGAGAAACATGAATGCGTGGTTTCTTCTCATGCGCACCCCCACTGGGGACTTGACCCCCAACCCAGGCATGTGCCCTGGCTGGGAATCAAACCCGCGACCCCTTGATTCGCAGGCTGGCACTCATTCCACTGAGCCGCACCAGCCAGGGTGGTATTTTGAACTTTTTTTTGTGGCAGTAATTTTAGAGAAAAACAGGATGAGAACATTGTATTTATTTAAAAAAAGAAAATATGAAGACACTACAAAGAAGTCTTGACTTTTATTTTTTAGGTGAAAATATTTAATGGACTTGTCTGAATCTGAGTTTTTAGTGTCATATACAATAGGGTAATTACAAAAACCAAAAGGTTGCAGGTTCAGTTCCTGGTCAGGGCACATATTTGGGCTGTGGGTTTGATCCCTGGTCCTCAGGGTACGACCAGGAGACAACTGATTGATGCTTCTCACTCACATCGATCTTTCCCTCTCTCCCCTTTCCCTCCCTCCCTCCCTCTCTCTTTAAAATCAATAAACATATCCTTGGATGAGGATTAAAAAAAAAAGACTTCATAGTCATATGGTGCATGCTGTTATAACGTGGTTTTAAAATTATACCTGTATTAATGACCACAGATACATTGGTGCTGTTCATACCTGGTTACGTTTTCTAATGGAGGGCCCTTGGATGTGTGACAGTGCAAAGCAGTGCTGTCAAGTGGGGCTTCCTGCAGTGACGGCAATGCTCTATATCCAGTGTGTTCTTAAGCCTTTGAGTTTAAGTTATTGTCTTAAGCTATTAAACACTTGAAGTGTGACTAGTGTGATTGAGGACTGCATTTTAAATTTTTTTTAATTTCAATTAATTTAAATAAATAAATATAGTGTCTCACTGAATAAACAGAATAAAAAGAGTTTCCCACCCACTCATCCATCTTTCCATGAGGGTTGTAGAATAATCCAGGCTCATATTGTAAACTTCCTAACCTGCGCCAAATAGCCTTCTTCTGTTATCTTCAGTATGTTTGATTTTTGCTTATTGTACGATGAACAAGCTCTTTCTAGCCCAGGTTTCCCTCATCACCTCTGTCTTTAATTTTTTAGTTCATCAGTGTGTGTTTTATTTCTGATTCTTTATATTCTATGTGTACTGTCAAAGTGGTAATGTTCTTGCCATTTTTTTTTCCTTGTTGGAGTGTGTCTGACTTTATGTTTCTCCTCTTTTCTGGCACACATACACCTTTTTCCACTTTCAGAAAATCAAACTGATTGATTTTTTTGTTTTCTTAAAGAAGATTATGAGGCCTGTGAGACTGAGGAGGTTTGTTTATCTTACCTGGGGCAGCTGCTGTGTTATCAGGGAGCCAGGTGTTAATCTAATAATTATAATAATGTTTGCTACTGCAAACCTGAGTATCGATTTATCAGTCCTGACCAGTGAAGCATCATTTGAAGCCTGCTTTTTTCACTTTATTTTTGAGAAGGTTGGGTTGAAGTTCTTTTTATTCCTTGGGAATTCTCCTTTGAATTCTAAGAATTGTATTTTCAATATATAATTTTTGCTCTGACTGAAAAAGACTGACCTCTTCTGAGATTTTTGTTTAGCCTGAACTGATAAGTCAATTCATTTAGTAAATATATATTAAGCGCCTCTTATGTACTAGTCAGAGACTGGCCAGGTTCAAACTCTTGTTGGATTTATTGTCTAGTTAGGAAAATAGACTTTAAGAAGTAAACAAATAGGATGTTAGACAGTAATGTGTTTATAAGAAAGAAAAGCAACTGGACCCTTTGCTAGAGTGACTAGGCTTCCTGGTGGTATAGTACTTTAGATTTAGCAATTAGGGAAGGGAAGGTGACTTTTGACCTCCAGACATCAATACAAGGTCTATTATTGCCCGTTCTGACATGGCAGGGCCAAGGAACTTTTCTCCGTGAGCCTTCTAAAGTTCTTCCTGTTTGAATCTGCCAAAAATCTTTACGGAAAGCACATCTCTTCGGCGAATTCTTGCTGGAGTTTGTGGTATTTTCCCACATTCTGTCCCCCTTTTCTAGCATGCTCATTTAAAAGCAACATTTATCTTTTTCCCCATGGTCGGTCCCAAAATGCCTGCCATTTTCAAAGCAAATACGCATATACTGCCTGATTTACCTGGGCTTTCAAGGGCAAACTCTGTAACAGGCTCTCAACTTAGGATTATACAGGCTTGGTTTCACTTATTGATCCCATTTATGTCTTACATGTTTTATGTACAGTAGTTCTTTATATAGCTTTTGTGTTGTGCAGATATTTGGGATAGAAATTTTATGCACAACACTTTTATAAGTAGGCCTTTAACTACTAAAAGGAAACTTAATGCTTTCATCGACTGTTGTTAGGAATGCTCAGGAAATTTTATGTTCATTACTGTGTTAACAAGGCACTGGGGTTGCTGAACTGGAATTAGAGTCTGATGGTGATCACAGATGGAGGGTCTGTGGCTGTTTTTCCACCTAAGTTTGGTTCTGCATGAGATTAGAGATCTTCCGCATTTGTAAGCAGAACTTTTATTTTTGTTCATACACAGGACAAAATAGGGTAGGAACAGGAATTAAGGGGGTCTGCCCAATTGCCCTTGACCACAAGTGTCAGTCTCTGCCCACTACAGATATCCTGGCTCTGTGCATCTTCTCTTGTCTTCCTCGTGCTGTATGTCTCATAGACATCCTCAGAACCGGGACTTCCTCAGACTATAGACTGACCTGCTCAGCTTAGGGTATATTATAATGGTCTCAGAAGATGATAAGGCATTTGATAAAGTTCAGCAGTCTTTTCTAATTTTAGAAAATTACTTACTTGGTAAGAAAGGAGTAGATGGGTATTTTCTTAATCTTACTAGAAAGAAATTCCAATCAAAATACATCATTATGCTAACATTTGAAATATTCCTAATAAAGAGTCACACTTCACAGTTGCTTGACATTTGACGTTCTGGAAGTACCAACCAGTGTTGAAAAGTGAAAAATATGATGCACTAATACTGAAAAGAAGCAGGAGTACTTATATTTTTAAAATATGGTAATATAGTGAATACACAAGAAAATCACTAGACACAAATTTCAGCATAGTGTTTTCTGGCTTTTAAACAGTACTCTGTAAAGAATCCGTTTATAATAGCAGTAAAAATATTAAATCATTAGTAATTTATAATAGCAAATAGGATTCAAAATGGCTTTGAATAAACTTAAGGACTATGTTGGACCTGTTAAGAGGACAACTGTAATTAAATGTGATTTCGATCAATACTAACAATACTAATATAATAAACTGGTGCAGAAGTTTATCTAGTGAAATAAATATGTGCAAGTAGCTAGAAAAACTCCAAGGGAAAAAATATTGATGTAGAGGGATAGGGATACTAGTCCTTATTTCCAAATATTAAAACATATTATGAAAGGCACAGTTGTTAAAATGGTTTAGTACTGACACTGACAGAGATCAGCAGAACCAAATGGAGAGTTCAGCAAAAAACCCAAATGTATAAGTACATTTAGTATATGTCAAAATTTGTTTCTCAAATCAGTAGGGAAAAAGATGAATTATTCTTCAACATGTGGGAATAACTGGCTAGTAATTTGGGTAAAGATAAATCCAATCTCTGCCTTGCTTTTATATAAGAATAAAATCACAAATGAACCAAATATGCCA
Source organism: Mormoops blainvillei (assembly GCA_004026545.1). Lineage (NCBI taxonomy): Eukaryota > Metazoa > Chordata > Mammalia > Chiroptera > Mormoopidae > Mormoops > Mormoops blainvillei. Next base: position 245,230 of record PVJD01001371.1, on the reverse strand, counting down.
ATATTAAAAATGTAATTAGAAAAGTGATGAAAACATTACTGAATTTTAGAAATTAATTTGGTCAAGGAAATGTCTTTCTAAATGTGACTGCCACAAATCTCAGAATCTAAAAAAAAGAAGCGATTGATATATTTGACGTCATAAAAATTAAAATACCAAAGTTCATTAAACAACAGATGCTAAAAAAATATGCCAGGAGGTAAAATTGGCTACATATTTGATAATGAGAAAATGTTCTTAAAAACCTGGAGTTCTCTTATAAATTAATAAAAAAGAGAGAAAAGTGTAAAATATACAAGCAATCCATAAATACATAAAAATAGCCAGGAAACACCCAAGGATGCTCAGTCTTCCTGACTAATGAAGAAATTCAAATTAAAGCAAGATACTGTTTTGGACCTATCGTTTATGGAAGTGTGAATTGATGTATCCTTTTTGGAAGCAAATTTTACAGTATCTATTAAAATTAAAAATGCTTATGTCTTTATATCTAGCAGTTACACTTATAAGAATTTATCATAGGGGTTACTTAAAGATATACATGAAAGAATGTTCATTGTTTCATTGTGTGTTATGGTAAAAATTTGAAAAAGGCAGATAAATGTTTTATTATGGTATACTAAATTATGGTACATCTGTACAGTGGAATACCATAAGAGTGTTTAAATAAAATTAGATATTTATGTTTTGGTGTAGAATGATGTGCAAGATGTGATGAGTAAGATAGCTTATTATCACAATGTCTATATTTTATTTAAGTGAAACATTTTAAAGTAAGTAATGTGCAGTTTATATCTGCACAGTAAATACATCTGAAAGACTTGAACAGCAACAGTATGTGGAGAGGAACAGGGAGGTTAAAAGGAATAGGGTAGAGGAATTTTTGCTTTTTACTTTGCATCCTTGTGTACTACTTGAGATTTTCCTTTTATTAAAAACAGAAATTTGTATTAGTTTTATGCTTTAAAGTTTTTAAAAACCAAAACAGTATCAGAGTTTAGATTTGTACCAAAAGATAATTACATCGCTTGGGACTTTATTCCTCCTAATAGAAAATACAAAACAAGAATACTTTCATTTTGTGGTTGAATAACATTTATCTAGTATTTGAAAATAACATTGATTCCGTGTCCTAAGTGTTAATGGTTTGTGGTCTGCACTCCTGTCCAACTCAGAGATTTTATAAAAGATCTTATAGCACTCCATCTGTTAGAGACTTCCCTACCCTTTCTGCTACCACCACACTCCTGGCTTGATTTAACCAGTAGGCTTCATCACAGTCTAAAAGCAATGAAAGTTTTCCTTCTAGATCTTTCCGTAATTTGGGTTGGCACCTGGGCGGAGTTTCTCCCTATACCTCTACATTAGAAATACCATCAGTCAATTGTAAAGGTGCCATTCCCTGAACCAGAATCTGTGAGACCCATATCACAATTGCCCTCTACAGTGTCATCAAAGCCCTCCTGTTTGCAGTCCCCTTGACATTATAGTTTTCCAGTTTTATATTTAACAGGGTATGAGGTTTCTTTAGCTAAGAACTTCTTAAGGCTATTCTATATCACATGTCTTTTATCAGTTCTAATAACTGAACTTCCTTCTCTATTCTGTTACACACATCTGGACCACTTTCTTAATCATGGACTTGGCAAGAAAAGGCTCTTCACATTTAGTATGGTAAAATGACAAGTGGTTGTCCTCTTGCTAAAAGTACAGAAAAATTCTGATGTGTAGTTCACAGTCATTTCTTCCAGCACCATACAGAGGTAAGCCTTCTGCATTGAGCTGGTTGAGACCCTTAGTGTGGCTCTTTATGAGTAACCCTTGATCGGAAAATAGCATCTCCTAGAAGCAAGTTATACTTGAACATTGTTTAAGTGATTTTGTTAAAAACCTTTTTGGAGTCACTGTAGAGGAAAATCATTACCTATGATGCATTTGTCTGCAATGCACTGTATTATTTAGGCGTTCCCATCTTTTTCAACAATTCCCCAGAAGTTTTCTCCCATACTAACTCCTAATATGCCATTAATAGGACCTTTGCACTTTTAAGCTTTCTTGGGTTAAAACTTCTAAGAGTTAATTGTGATATTTTGGCAAAGGTCAAGAATAGAGAGAAAGCTCTATCTATTTAATTTAAAGCCTAAAGCCCCCTTTATTCATAGATTTCTCTTCAACCTCACCTCTGCTTCAGTGTCTAGTTTCTATAGCAACTGAGATACAGTTAGGTGTTGGGTCAGAAAAGAGGAATCTTTTGATGTTAAGATTTCAACCTAGTTTAGGTTAAAAACCAAATCTGGAGTCCCTGTAGAGGAAAATCATTACCTGTGATATAGGGGGAGGATAGCAAGCAACACCCACACAGCTTTTTCTGGGCTGATGCCTACGTTCTGTTTCCAGGATTTCTGTATTTTTTTTCCTGAAGAGGCCAGTCATTTATCTCTTATCTCACACAGCCCCAGAAAAGACTGCTGCACCCCTGTTCAACAACTTAATCACAGTCAATTGAATTGATTAATCATATCAAGGCAGCTAAGAGAGAGCTTTTCTGTGGAAAAACTGTAGTGACCAGGGGAATTATTTTTTTTCAAATGGAATGTCTCTGAGAATGACATGAATTATCTCTTTTCTTAACCTTGGATTCTGTAACAATAACTTTCTTTTTTATTGGTCTCTTGTTCAAGTGTAATTGGAAAAAGTCTCAAATGGTACTTTTTTCCACATTCTCAGTCCCTGTAGATTAGGGTGTAGACACTGGACCTATTACATCACTTAGGTGGGGAGATGTTGGAGGTGGGAGAAACACTGCCAGACACTAAAAAGAATAACATTAAGGAGGTGGTATAAGTACTTAATGTTATATCTTCAATGATGTGTATAGGACTTTAAATAGAAACTTATTCCTGTTTTTTTTAAAAGTTAAGTTGTTAAAGCTGGAGGAAGATTAATGCTTTTTTTATATTATAGGAACTACCTTCAGTTGAAGAACTCACTATTATTCTGCCTGAAGATATTGAATTAAAGCCTCTTGGGATGGTTTCAAGTATTATTGAACAATTAGGTATGTAAATAATTTTATTAATAAAAAGTATTATATATTATACCCAAGCAGTACACTAATAATCAATTCAGAGACTTATGACTAGTGAATTTTGAACAAATTCAGTTTTACTAAGTAATCTATAAATACATTTTCTTTATAAAAATTTAAAGACTGCTTTTACTGACATAATTCTCAGGATTTTCTTTGATGTACGGTATTTTCTGTTACTGTTTAATTACTAAAAATGTAGTGGCTTAAAACAATACATACTTGTTATTTAAAGAGTTCTTTGGACCAGAAGTCTGATATGGGTCTTACTGAGTTAAAATCAAGGGGTCCATTGAGATTAAATTTTTTTGTGGAGGCTCTAGAGGAAAATCCACTTTCTTTCCCCTTTTAGCTTCTAGAGGCTGCCTGTACTCCTTGGCTCATGTTCCCCTCCCTTCATCTTTAAAGCCAGTAATGTAACTTCTCTCTAAACGCAGCCTGGAAAGGCTCTCTGCTTTTAAGGGTTCCCGAGATTGGGCTTCATGTGTGATCTAGGATCATTGTTCCATCTCCAGGTTCTTAACTTTAATCACATCTTTAAGAAAAAAAAATTCTGTTAATGTAAAGTAACATTCACAGGTTTAGGGATCAGGGTGTTGATATCTTTTTTTGTGGAGAGGGCATTATTCTGCTTACTGCCTTTTATTTTGTAAACATGTAAATTAGAAAGGTCTGTGATATAATACTGATATTAATGGAATGAAATATAAAGCTGTTGGATAGAAGACAACTAGATAGTATAGATTTCCTTTTAACTCCAAGAGACAGGTATCAAAATGTCTTGAAATTAATTCTCATAGTGAGATACACCTGAGAATAGAACTCAGCATTGACAGTCGTAGGATTTTTGAACTGGGAAAAAGATATAGATCATCCAGCAGCCAGCCTTCTTAGTTTACAGAACTTAAGGAACACAGAAAAATTTGTCACTTGCTTTTACAGTCAGTTGTATAATGAGTCATTGGTGGAAATGAGACTTCATCCTTTTTTAAAAATTTAACCTTTATTGTATTTTTTTCTCATTACCATTTAGTCCTCTTATACCCCCTTCCTCCCAGCAATCACTACAGTGTTGTTCATGTCCATGAGTCCTTTTTCCTTTTTGCTCAATCTCTCTACCCCCTAATACCACACCCCGCCAACCTAGCTATCATCCTGCTCTCCATCTTCGAGTCTGTCCCCGTTTTCCTTGTTAGCTCAGTTTGTTCATTATATTCCACATATGAGTGAAATCATATGATATTTGTCTTTCTCTCACTGGCTTATTTCACTTAGCATAATGTTCTCCAGGTCCATCCATACTGTCACAAAGGGTAAAATTTTTTTCTTTTTTACAGTCTTTTGACCTTCTTTTAAGGGTGTACATATCAATATTTTAAAAAATTAATATTAATTTAAATAAATTTGTACTTCTATAACCTATTAATCAAAATTTTGATTAAAGTGGAACATTTTTGTAAAAATTATAGTTAATAAACTCTTTACATGATTCCCAAGTTATTATATTAGTTTTTGAGTCATCTTATGATATTTAATAATATGCATAAATAAGTCAAACAGGTAGTTAATTACATAGTATGAGTTGAACATTTATTAGACTTGATGTATGTAGGAAAAATACAGGTTATAATGTTTATCCTCAAGAATAAAATGTAAATATATGATACACATGAAATAATGCTTTTTAAAGATACTTTTTACTAACACATACTAATTGACTGATAAAATTCTCAAGCTGGTAGGAATAAAGATTGAATGAATCAAAATTATCACATGCTATTCCGTTTTGAAGGCCTAAAATACTTAACATTATTTGGACCAAATTACAAACAAGAAGGTAAAGTAAGTATTAATATGCTCGGAAGAAGATATCTATGAATTCAAATAAGAACCCAGAGATGAAAGGAGAGGATTTGGTTTTGTGCTCTGCATTTCTTAATAGAATTTACATTGGCCCTCCCTCCCTCCCTTCCTTCTGTCCATCTGGAAAATACAAGAGGCCACTTAGATATTATGTATCTAAGGAAAAATGGACAGATTTCATGAAATTAAGGATGTATGTGCTAGTACATACTTTGACAGTATTGATGGCCTTTGAAAATTTGTATCAGTGTATGGTACTAACTCTTGGTACCCAATACCTGAAAGTGTGTGCCACCTAAAATTATAATACTAAGGGAATGGGTCTTCTAGGCCGTGGGAACACAGTCATTAATTGTGTTATAGGGAGAGCATTGGAACTAGGGATCCAGGTTCTAGTGATAACTGGGTATCGAGTCCGGTTTTCTTATCTTTCTTTAAAATGAGGCTATTAGATTAGGTGATTTGAAATTTTTATGTAATTTGACTCTCTAGGAAGGGGATTAGACAGCAGAGATAATTGAGAGTGAGCCCTGTTAGTACTCACTATCATCATCATCTCCATTCCAGAAGCAGATCTAACTCAAAAAGTGTTGATGCATGATCTGGTACTTCTATGTATATTCAGAATTTAGAAGCCCTCCCCAGCACCTGTTGCCATCCCCCTGGTCTGGGGGCTCCCTGCTTCCTGCCAGGTCATCTCCCCCACCCTATGTTGAGGGTGGATGTGAGCTTGCAGATGGTAAGGGCCCTGCTGTCTCCCCTCAGGGCACCTAGCAGTGGCCCCCCTCCTGCCCTGGGCGTCCAGGTTATAGATATTTTAAAAAGGTTTCTAAGTCCCTTTTTTTCTGTGCGCTTTTTTAAGAGAATGGGATCTTAGGTGGGAGCCCCCCATAATAAGTCTGTCAGTGTTTGGGGAAAAAAAATTGATTGGGATATAATTGAAATCTTTTGAATGAATTTTAATAATCAGAACTAATATTTTTTTCTAAGTGGAGATGGCATTATCTACATAATGTGACAAAGGATTCTTGCTTGTTGCTATAATTTTCTAAGAACCTATCATTTGTTCTCCACTCCCCCTGCCACCCCCAGCCCCCCAGCTATAGTAGATTGGTGGTTCAGCAAGAACTGGAATATACAAGACTAGTGGAATAATACTTTTGCTTTTTTGAGAAAAGAAGTGATAAAAATTATTGTGAGCTCTATCATTTTTCATCTGTTCAGAGGAAGATGCTTTTGTGATGTTAACTTTTTCATATAGTAGTAAGTAATCATAGAAAAGAATTTCTAGAGTGAGAAAGAAGACTAATTTCTTCTAAAACAGGAGTTTTGTGGCTAAATTACACTTTTTGGGGTAAAAATTGCTTGAGAAAATGTGCACAGCTTGAATTTGTTGACTTTTTAATGGGTGAGTCAAATTTTCTGAAATTTTATACTTACAGTTTCTTAGAATTGCAGCTTTTTGTATTAAATAAAAATATGTAGAAGCTATTTCCCCATGCTATATGGTATTAAATAGACTTTGTTCATCTAAGAGGGATAGTTACTGAGGCATATTATTTCACCTTAAATTCCATATTAAATTATGTTGGAATTAAAGCCTAAATTCTCACTTAAATTTTACATTATCTTCTGATTAAATCATGAAATAATCTGTTTTGTTTTATTTTTCAGTAATAATTGAATCAATGACTAAGCTACCACCCCTTAATGAGGAGACTATAATTTTTAAAGGTGATCGGCAAGTAGCAGGGAAGGTTTGTAAAAAAATTCAAATCCTACAAATTATTCTGTTTCTTTGTTAATGAGTGTTTTTGACTTTTTCTATCTGTCCTGAAAAGAGTTTATTAATTTTAGTAGAGAGCAATGTAGAGCTCTCAGATTGTACATTCTCTTAGTACATTCTTGATTTCCTTCAGTACTTTGTGTATTGGTTTAATACTGCCTATTACTCTTTGCTGCATGAATCATTAAATACACATGTATAGAATTTCTCTTAATGCTTTGTCAGGTACTTTGCTAGGCAGCAGCTCTACATATTGAGGAAGACATAGTTCTCTGCTCTCCAGGTACTCAAGAGTTAAGTACGGCAGACTTTTCCACCATGTAGTAGTTCTGAAACTTTTTTGGTTTGTGAATTTCATTGAGTAGTAGCTCTCAAAACTCTTTAGACTTTGGTTTCCTTAAGTGGAAAAAGATTTCAGTGATAGCAATGAAGCTTCGCTGTAAGCACACTGTGGGGAATTATGAATATGTGTAATTAAGTACTCATCATAAGGTTGGATTTCTTTTAACATCCTCATAATGGAACCCTGCATGTCCATTTTCGATATGGAAGACCACACATTTTACCCAGCAATTACGCAATTCTGAGCAGTTGGCAGAGGACATAAAACCTTCTCGGATCAAGACTGTAAATACCCATTAAGTGTTTCTTTCCTGGGACAGAGTTTTATTCACCTCAGTATTCTCCCACTGTATGAAATGCAGCCCTTCATAAATTACATGTGTTAGGTAAATGTGTATTGAGTTGAAAACAAACAAATAAGAAACCAGCTGCTATTCTTTGGAGAAGCAGCTCTCTGGGGTTTAGTTTTTCCCAAGTAAGCAACATTTGGCTTCTTTTTTTGCTCTGGGAGATATAACTAATTTACATTTAATCAGAAAAAATTAATAAAAGCTTGAATTGTATAGTAAATAGCATCAAGTGAAAACATTTACTATAAAAAAAAATCAAGAATGTAACAAAACAGGCACTTTCCAAGCAGTTGGTTTAAAATAGTCTAAGCTATTTGGAAAATGATTTAGTAATTTATATCAAGAGTTTTAATAATCATACTCTAGGCTCCAATAATTCCATCCCTGACAAATCAATTTTTAGGAAATCTGAAGTACAAAAATTTACATATAAATATGTCATGGCATCATTTATTATGTTGAACAAATCGGTTGCTGCCTAAATGTCCTGTAATATAGGACAAGTTAAACAAATTGTGCTAAATCTATAAAGGAATGTTATGTAGCCACTGAAATTATACTTACGAAGAATATTTATAACATGGAAAAACAATGCACTTTAGGTTTTTAAAGTGAGCAGTGTACAAAAACTAATATAATCTCAAAATTTATTAGTATAAAAAGACTGGAAAAATCTACAGTGACACTGGTCATGGTCTTTTTTCTATAATATATTTATTATCAGAAACATTTATAAAAATTCGGGTACTTATTTTGAGGACTACTTATCTGAAAACTAGAGGCTTCCTTTTATCATTGATAAAACATTTGCAGAAATAAAATGTGTCTGTGCTAAAAGCAGTTCCTTTACGTGAAAGTTAAAGGCTGTGTAGCATCATTTTTTTTTTTTTGAGAAATAAGCAACTTGAAGTTCAAATCTACTGTTTTTTGAATTAGAAAAAGTCGTGGTTTAATTTTATAAAAATGTTAACTACTATGTAGAAACAGCAGAAGTGATTGAATACCTATTGAAGCTTGCTTTTAAGTTTTGTGTCATAAAATCTGAAATGACAGATAGCATTTTAGTTTTCAAATGTTATCAGTTGTCATATTTTCTTCATATCTTACAACTTAAGTAAGCAATAAAACCAAAAATTCATAATTTGCATCTAATTGGTATCACCAAAATGACTTTAATTTAGGAAGGGCAAGTTTGTTACACTTGTTTTAAATTGATAAAAAGGAAATCTGGAAAAAGCAAATGGATTTATAATCAAAATAAGAAAATTTTTTGAGTATGCAAAGATGATTTATATAGTCTTAATTTAATCCTCAGACATTGAAAAGATTACTTTTTGTAGCAATTATTAGGGCTTTCTATTTTAAATATTACTAACTTTTTGAATCATTATTTACATGTTAAAGGAGGCCTGTATGTTTCTTCTATTTTATAGATATTTGAGATATTTGGACCTGTTGCACATCCATTTTATGTGTTACGGTTTAATTCTTCAGAACACATTGAGAGTAAAGGTATTAAAATAAAGGATACTATGTATTTTGCACCATCAATGAAAGACTTCACTCAATATGTATTCACAGAAAAACAGTAAGTACTTTTTTCCCCTCACCATCCAGTAAGTACATGTTAGTTGTTATTCGCTTATCTAATCTTTATATTTTAGGAATAATTCTCAGCAATGGTAATTTTAAATGGTAGCTGTCCTCCAAAGAGTCATCTGTCTTCCTACTAACACCTCTGGAAGCTACAGTTTGTATCAGATTTTATAGCTAGAGATCATTTATATATTTGTCCCAAAATGATTTGATCAACTAGTAGGAATATATTTGGGCCATATAAACTTCCTGAATTTTAATTCATTGTATCTTCCATTATATACTTTCTTTTATATCCATGCCACTTAATATTAGTATTACCATTTAAAAAATTCTCTTCCATTTAAAGTAAAATTTTTATTGGATTAAATTCATAGGCTTTACTAAAGAAAATAAGGAGATTTTTGGCTGCTTATAAATTGTGAAGTTACAAAAGAGACAATTAAAATGTGTCCTTGAAAAGTTGTGTATCATGTGGTGAGAAATGGGGCTGACTTAACTAATAAGCCATTGCTCTTCATTTTGTCTGTAAATATGCTAAAAGATGCTTGTGGCATGTGGGTAGTAATATTTCTGCATATTTATGCTCCCACTGGTTAATTGTGTATTTTCCTTGTGTTAATTGTGTTGCCAGGTATGAGCTGTAAAGCTGTTTATATCAGTCAAACTTATAATTAGGTAACTTAATTTTTGTGTAAAACAATGGCATACGAGGGGGACTCCTCCAAAAAAAACAGAATTATCTCCTGGAGGGCGGGCCCCTTGTAGTACAGGTGTCCGCCCCTAGGTGAGTGTTCTAGGAACCCATCTGCTTCAGCGTACCAGCTGACATTGTTGTGAGAGGCTGCATTCAGCCTCAGCGCCTTTGTTTAAAGACTCTTAACTTTTGACCATTTCATGATGGGTGATTTGTGAGCACACTTGCCCACACCCTGCTGAGTGTTCAGATTTTTTGACCAAAAATGTTCCCCACCCTCCCTATTCACGGGATCTCTCCCCCAGATGACTTTTTTGTTTGTTTGGTTGTTTCCCTGATGAAAAAAGTCCTTAAAGGGAATTGTTTTGCTGATATGGAAGAGGTGAAACAAAAAAAACTGCAGAAGCACTAAACAAGTCCAAAAACTGTTTTGAACAGCGGGGAAAAAAACCTCATAAGTGTACTGCATCAGAGAGTACTTTGAACGTGACTGAAGTGTAAACATGTAAGAATAAATACACAATTTTTTACAAATAAACTCCGGGATTATTTTTTGTCCTCTCTCATATAGTGCAAGTAGCTTTCTCTATAAAATTTAGTTGAATGTTTCGGAAGACGTAATGAATATAAGCCACTAAATTTTGTCAAATTAGGAGTGGAAGAAAAGACGACAAAATATTGGGAGAGAAAAGGTGGATCTTAAATCCAAAAAGACTTTGCACTCAGTTTGACACACAAGTCTCTTTCAGGTCTGGCTCATAGGTGAAAAATTATGGATGTGGTTTTTGTAGGAAATACTATACAAAGGGAACTTCAAGCAGTGGGTAGCATTAGTGCTATGTTAAAAGCACTAGGCATAGGAATGTCTCTGTACCACTTACATATTAGGTCAAGTCTCTGAATTTCATTTAATATTTCAGATGTGAAAATTTTGTCCCTGGTAACTTATTCAACTGGTGTTTAAGAATGCATGATTATTATCTGAAGGAACATTTTACCTAAGTTATACTTCAGGCTGTGTGAGGTTAATTTTTGTAAATGACTGCTGATAAGAAAGGTGAATTAAATAGGCAGTAAAGTTATAAAGATTTTAGTATGTTTTAAAATCATGCTTTAAATAACTAGCATTTCATTCTGCTTTGAATATTAGGATGTTGCTGTGGATATGCCATAAATTTGGCTTTTGTCAAATAAAGTACTTTAACTTAAAACAGGTAAACTGAAAAGGTTTTCTGCAATGTTTATTAAGTAGATTTTAAATATTAGGTACAGTCTGTGTTTTTGATTTGCAAGAACAATAATTTTGTCTTGGAAAGAAATAACAAAAAAATGAAGAATTGGGAAACTAGGCCTACTAGCAGAGGCCCCACTGCCTGAAGCCCTTTCTGTTCAAGACTGCGTTTCGTGTCTGTCTTGGGAACTCAATGGAGCACTTGGCCTTTGAGTTAGAGTCTAAGTTCAGCTCTTGTCCGGCTTTCCTGCCTCTAGTAAGGCGGTTTTAATCTTAGCTCCCTGTGAGCTTCATCTCTGTGAAAAGTGGTTTTTAAAATGTTGCTTGATCTTTTCTTTAGCAGATTTTGACTTTCAGTACTAAATGTGCTATTTGGGGCACTTCTCTTATTTATATGTTTTTAAGCTCCAGGCTCAGGGCACCACAAGCCACGAGATGGCTATAGGGAAAAAAGAAGTACTGCAGCTATGTTAAATGTATGGGTGTAAGAAGATAATGAATGACTAAAGGCTTTTTTTTTAAGTGGTGGAAAAATCTTTGCCAATGTCTCAAATGTAGTCAAAATTCTAAATCAAAATTTCAGAGCAAACTTAATGATATCCATATTCTGCCAGCCTTGGACATCTGTAAATTGATTTTTATGGGTTATAGATTAATGGATTAAAGATTTTAAAGAATTCCTGAGAATCCCATATTTTTGAGACCGAATAAAACAGTGACGAGTAATACTTTGTAATATTTTAATATAATTGAATTACAAGGTATTATGAAACAATGAAATCAAAAAGATTAATAAAATTTAAAATGAGCTTTCATAAATTATAATTATACTCATGGCTATATGTACTTTTGTTGGCGATAGATTATAAAACTGTACACTGAAGGCAGTTAATGCTTGTGATTATACTGTCCTTCAGGATCTACAAAATTCTTCCTCCTCCCTAAACTAGCAACCTTTTACTCTCTGCTTTGAGAATCACTCTTGAGCCTTGGTAACTCATGGAGTATTATTCATGCTCCTCAGGTAAATTGAGGAAAAAGAATTTCGTATTATTATTTCTACCATTAAACCTATAAAATCTTAGACAAGGAAATGCTTTTTATTTATTTTTGTGTCCTTAGCACATGGAACAGCGTCTGACCTATAGTTTGTGTAGCATTAGCATTTATTGAAATGAATTTGATTAACTGAGTTCAGGTATCCTGAAAGTATCAAAGTCGTAGCATTTGAAGATGCATACGAACAGCACACACCACAGCCTTGCCTCTTTAACTGTGATGGCCCATTCCTAAAATGTCCAAAGGTTTTGTTTTTCTTAGGAGCTTCCCACATCTTCTGAAACAAGGTAAAGGACACAAAAATGGTCCTTTCTTTTTTGCTCATATTTTTGTGTATATTGCAAAATTAAGAGTTGAGCTCATGTCTTCTACTTTATTGTAAGTGCTTAACAACCTTAACAAGTACTGCTTTGCCTTTTTGTTTTCTCTTCCCAGGGAAAAGGGATCAGATGCATCGTGGGAGAATGATCAGGAACCTCCACCAGAGGTAAGGATAGGTCCTTGCACACAATATTTTAGAAAGTAATGCAGGACTTAATCTTACAGACTCATCATTCTTGACCTGAGGGAGGTCCTTCATGCTCCTCAGACATCCCCTGGGAGGCCAGACCCTCTCTCCTTTCCCTCATGGCTGTTGTGTACCTTTTAGTAAGAATTTTTGATTGATCATTTAAAGAAATATTTTTAGTCACATTTGAATAACTTAGATTATCATTGTCCTTGTAATTTCTGATTTTTTAAATCAATTTTTTGATGCCTGGTGAAGGCAGAATTGTCACTGCTTTAAAAGATGTTATTCTTTAATTTAGTGATTTTACTGTGTGGGACACGAAGACGTTTGTTAATGGCGCTTCTAATGAGCTACCTTTCTTCTGGAGGTGCAGAATCATTAGAATCTACCTGCCTCTCCACTTTCTTACTATGTAGTACTTTCTTCAAAAGAGAGTTCTTTATTTTCTTACTCGAATCCCTGTCAGCAAGACTTTATGTCTCAAAGTAACTCGATACACAGTCTGCCTAGAGATGTGGACTAGAATCAGTGATAATCTGTAGAATTATATGATTTAACTTTCCATGGAGATGTTTCAGCATATTTTCTTTTTTTAAGTTATTAAATTACAGAAATTACGTCAATGAGTGTATACATTTTTTGAAAATAGTATGAATTTGTATAGTATAAAAATTATATTTATTATAAGTGAGAGTTTTTATTATGTGCTCAGTAGTTTTGAAGTTTCTCAGCATTATAAATCCTAGGTATTTGTAGATTTAACTTTGTTTATTTTAGATGGTCTCAAGTAATGTTGAAGATTCATGGTCTGTGTTAATTTCTGATTTTGCTGAGACATGAATCGGGAATGCTCACTTAGAGGGTCACGTAACCAATGTGAGTCACTTAACCAGAGAGTGATGTTAGTATCCATATTACCATGGGGTTTTATTTTCACAAAAGTCTTAAAAGATAGTTCTTGTGAAATGCGTATATTCTTATACATCCCTGTTGTTTCAGACCTAAGCACTGAACTTGCTATTTATGGTAATATTAACTGTTTATAAAATTGGTTGGATTAGGCTAATTATAAAATTAAATCTGAGCATACTTCATGGAGCTCGTTTCTTTCTAAGTAGTTGACTGTCCATTATTTCCATAGTACAGAAAATTCTGAAATTCAGAAGTTTATTTTATTATGATTTTGTAGTTTAGAATTATGGCCTGGTGTTAGATATAGATTAGAATTCAGAATATGTGAGTCTTAAACTTTTTTAAAACCGTTATACTGTGAAAATAGGAAATGTTGGGCTTGCATAAGGGAACTAAAATTTGCTTATAGGGAATGCATCTCATTCATCTTCATAGTTCATTTCTAACATGAATACTTAATTTGTAGTTCAATAAATGTATTTAACAAATGCTATTTAAGTTAATTTGTACACAAGGAAAATGTGAAATTTTCTGATTTTAGGAGATGATAGCAAAATACTGCCAAAATTATGTCTCTAAAATAGCTTATTGCCAATTAAGATCCTTTAATACCTCCCTCCTGCTCTTAGGACAATACCCAATTATTTTAAATGGTCCAGTAAGGCTCTTTATTCTCTAATTTCATTGTCTCTCATTTTTCTCTTTAAGAAACTTTCACTGTCTTACAGAATCGTTTTAATTTCTCAAATATACTTTCTACACATATTCTCACTCCTCGCAAATGTCGTCTCTCTTATTTTCACTGTTAACTCATCATTAGAGAGTTATCTTGAGCTACCCATACCAAGAAACCTTCCTGGCCCTTTTTCTTTTTCTTCAGCCCCATACGGTCATAGCATTAAGTCATAGCACTTGTTCATTGGCTTATGTATATACTTTTTTATTTGACTGAACAATTTCAGAGAAAAATGTTTTCCCCCTGACCTCAATACTTTCTACTGCCTGGTAGATACCATATTTCACATGAGCTTAAAAATCTTAGCACTTTATGATCAGTAATAAAAAATCATGAAGCTAATAGGTATCTGAAGGTACAAAAATTAGTTGATGTTTCTGAATTTGATTATGGATTCTGAGGTGTATGGACTCTTGGTTCATGAAGATTTGATCTAAAATATATTTCAGCAAGACAACTGAAAATTCCATGCAAAGACTTTCCTATATATTTTATTTCTCCCTTTTAAATGTGTACACATGTGCCTTGGCTGGCATGGCGCAGTGGATTGAGTGCTGGCATGCAAACCAAAGGCTCACTGGTTTGATTCCCAATCAGGGCTCATGCCTGGGTTGTGGGCCAGGTCCCCAGTAGGGAGTGCACGAGAGGCAACCACACATAGATGTTTCTCTCCCTCTCTTTCTCTTTCCCTTCCCCTCTGTCTAAAAATAAATAAATAAAATCTTTAAAAAGAAAATGTGTGCACATGCATACACAGTGAGCCTGCTTTTATATATTTTTATAAAACATCTGTTTTATGATATTAATAGAATAATAAAATGCCTGAATTCTAAGAAATCATAGAAAGTCATAATATATAAAGCTTCTAATTCTAAGTCCTGTTTTCTGGGTGGGCTATAACAGTGAATCTCACTTCTTAGTTACATTTGACTTGCTCTCTTATAATTTAAAATGATTCCCTCTTGGACGTTGGGACATGCATGTATCTGCTTATCAAAGCCTTCACCTGCAATCTTACCCAAATAGTATCCTTAGTGATTTTCCCACTTTTTGCCTTATTATTTAAGGCCTTACTATACCTGACATTATATTAATAAAAAAATTAATATCTGTGTAGTGTTTAGAAACAGTGCCTGGCTTATAATGGGCATGTGTAAATTTTTGAACGAGAGATATAACATTCTCCAATTTTTATATTAGAGTGATACTTTATGTTATTTGCATATCCCTTTCTTCAGCATTTTGGTAGCTGATGAATTTTGACTCTAAGCTGGAAGTCAAACTCCTAGCTTAGAGAAAAGCCATATCTCAAGGTTGTTGAAGACAGGAATTAAAAAACCAAAAAGCCTTGAGTACTCATCTGATTATTGGCATGTGTCAATTAAGAGTCTTTAAGAATTTATTTAGAAAATACTTTATTTTTCTATCATATATAATTAATTCAGATATTACTGGAAACTACTAAGTATCAAAAACAGTATCTTTCAGCATCAGTTTTTAAATAATGGACTTATTCTTCTCATTTCCAAGTATGTACCATTGAATTGGTAAATTCATGTGACTTAAGTCTATATATTTTTCTCTGTCAGGCCTTAGATTATAGTGATGATGAAAAGGAAAAAGAAGCCAAACACAGAAAAAAAAATCGCATTCAAGGCCGGAAAAAACTAAGATCTGAATTTAATGAATCAGGTGAGTTAATGCAACATTTAGTAATTTCCTTAATCTCAACTTACATTTATGTAAGTTCATCAGTAATAACACTGAAGAAGACATCTGGGTTTTCTTTTTACCTCCTGCCATTTAGCTAACACTGGAGGTATTTTATAGCACAGGATGTGGTGGGACAGAGTCACAAAGTAGTTTTTTAAACTTAAGGACGTAAAATGGCTTCTAGGGGTAAAGGGCAAACTAAACCTTGTTAGTTATTTGTGCTCATTAGCACTTTTTGTTAGGAAACTTAGCAGTTTCTATATTTAGACTTAAATTATTTGGTATTTAATATCTAGCTCGAGGTACTTTATTTTTTAATACATATTTCATTTTGTTATACCTTTCTTGTTTTCTTTTTCCTTTTGTAAAACTAAACTTTTTATAGATTGGCAGTTGTAAGAAATAATACAGAGAAATCTATATGCCCATTACCCAGTTTCCTGCAATAGTAACATCTTGCAAAACTATCCAGTAAAATATCACAACCAGGATATTGACAGTGGTACAGTCAAGATACGGAACATTTCCATCACAGGAAAAGATCCCTCGTGTTGCCTTTTTATAGTCACTCACACTTTTCCTCCCTGCCACCTCCTCCTCAATTCCTGGCAACCAGTAATCTGTTCTTCATTTCTGTACCATAATTGGTCATGTCAAGAATGCTTATATAAGTGGAGTCATACAATATGTTACCATTCAGAATTGGATTTTGTCACTGAGCATAATATTCTGGAGATTCATCTAGATTGTTGTATTTGTCAAATTTGTTTCTTTTCATTCCAGAGTGGTATTCCATTATGTGAACATTCCCCAGGTTATTTAACCATTTGTGCGTTGAAAGACAGCTGGGTTAACAGTTTTTGGTTATAGGAATAAAGTTGCTTTACACATTTGTGTGCAGGGTTTTTTGTGTGCACACAAATTTTCATTTCTCTGGGATAAATGTCTGAGTGCAGTTGTTGGATTATATGATGCTTGTGTGTTCAGTTTCTCAAGAAACTGTCATACTAGTTTTCAGTGTGGCTATACCACTTTACTTTCCCATCCCCAGTGTGTGAGTGAGTGTGTTTCTCTGCTTTCTCACAAGCATTTGGTGTTGTCACTATTTTAGCTGTTCTCATAGGTGTGTACTGATACCTGTGATTTTAACTTCAACATTTTTCTAATGATGTTGAACATCTTTTCATATGCTTGTTTGCTATCTATATATCCTCCTCAATGATATGTTTATTCATGTCTTTTGCCCATTATCTAATTATATTTGTTTTTTAACATTTGAATTATGAGTTTACACATAATTTCTTCTAGTCTAGCTTGTGTTTTCATCCTCTTGAAAGAAAGGGTCGCTTGCAGAACAGAAGTTTTTAATTTTGATGAACCCCAATTTATCAGTTTTTGTTTTATGGAGTCTGAGAATTTCCTGCCTAGACCTACATCCCAAAGATTTTCTCCTATTGTTTTTTCTAAAAGTTTGCAAAACTATTTTAGATATTTACTTCCTTTGCCTTTCCACATAAACTTTAGAATAATCTCTGTATTGACAAAAAGTCTTGCTGGGATTTTGTTAGGAATTGCATTATACCTGTATGTATATTAATTTAGAGAAAATTGACAACTGTATTAATTGAATTTTCAGTTCTAAAATTTGTTCCTTCTTTGTATCTTTTTTTGTGCTTAGGCTTTGTATTTGTTTTAGTGTGTTCTGATTTCTTGTTGAAGTGCTTTTATGATGACTTTTAAAATACCTCTCAGATAATTCTAACATTTTGTCATCCTGGTATTAATTAATTTTGCATTTTCACTGAGTTTGAAATCTTTGTTCTTGGTATGATGAGTGATTTTTAATGAAATCCGGACATACTGGATATTATGTTATGAAACTCTACGTCTTTATTTAAATCTCTTGTGTTAGCAATCTTGTTTTTAAAACTGCTCTGGCAGGGAAAAGAAAGGGGTGTCACATTATTACTATTAGTACCAGGTAGAGATAAAAGCCCAGGTTTTCTTCTTAGCCTCTGTTGACACCTGAGGCCCCAGGTACCTCATTACTGCTGGGCAAGGAAGGGCAGGCCTCCTCTTGTGCTTGGCCAGGTAGGAGCACCTCCTTACTTCTCCCCTGACAACAATGGGGGTTGGCCTCGTCACCGCTGGATGGTGACCAGAGTCCTGACTCTCCACTAGGTGTCCTCTGACACCACCCGGTGCAGGAGGTGGAGGAGCACTGTGTCACTGCCAGTGGAGGTATTAGTCCAGTGCCCTGTGTGACCTCCAGTGTCACTGCAGGAGGCCTTGTGAGCCTTGTGACTTGGCCCCCTGTGCAACCTGCCCGACACCACCCTGGTGGGAGCTTGAGGCTTCTCATTACTTCCTGTCAAGGGAGGAAGTCGAGGCTTCCCGTTCAGCCTTTGAGAGTGTGGGTGATGACGATACCTGGTTTTCTCTGTGTTGTCTGCCTGGAGTCTAGAGGTTATCGTCTGAAAGTTTTCTGGCTTGCTAGGCTTTCTCTTTCCTGATGGTCTGGCCTTTTGTAGTCTTTAAAATTGATCATTTTAAACCTTATGCATTTTCGACTACCTTAAGATATCCCTAGAAATTAATGAAAAGTCATTATTGAAGTTTTAAACAATTTTTTTAATCTATTAAAATTAATTTTAATTTTGTTTTTATGCTTTTTTTTTTAAACCCTACTCAAAGGTGAAGATTTTGCAGAAGTACATCAAAATTGGAATGCTTCAGAGCATTCAAAAGGATATCGCAACAGAGAATTCACACGAGGATTTTCCCGGGGTAAATATCCTCGACCTTGGCATGGCAGGCCCCCGCCTCCACAGTTTTATAACTCAGAGCATATGGTGTCTCAGGAGACTTCAGGATTTCCACCTCAGAGACAAGATAATCTTATGCCACAGTATCCCTTTCCTCCTCCAGTGTTTGACATGCATAATTTTTCACTCCCTCCGCCACTACCACCACCACCTCCACCACCTGCATTTGTAAACATGGGTTGGGCTGCACCTAACATGGCACCTCCGATACCATACTCCATACCCCCACCTCCACCGCCCTCTTCGGGAGATAGTAATCCTTCTCATTTTGGATCTTACTATTAGGTGAATACATGCATTTCCAGAGGAATATAGACTTCTTATTTTATATGGGAAAGATTTTTCTTCTGTATGGGAAGGATTTTTTTAAAAAAGAAAGTTATTATGGATCTAGATTTTTAAAACTGTCAAAAACTGAATGCTTCCTTTAGTTGTAAGTTGATATATATTTATAACATTTGTGAAATTGTATCTATGTGAAAATTTCACTTTAGATTTGTTGGGGGGAATTCCAATTATGTAATATTGAATTAAAACTTTGAATCCATGCCTTCCCCATTCCTGCCCAATTAAACAGTATATACAGATTTAATAATAGATTTGGAACAACTTTCATCATGGATAAAATATACTGAGCATACTGATTATCTTGTTGGTGTATCTGAAAACATGATGTTGAAGTCCTATTTAGAGTCTTTAAAATAAACTATTTTTATAAACTTATACTTTGGAAATTGATTTTGATTGTAATTGCAGATTATCAGTAAAATTAAGTGTTGTAATTAAAAAGAAAAAAAAAACAAGTGAAGTGTACAGAGAGGAAAAGAAAGCCTTATATATTGGTAGATGCTTTGACTAAAATTAAAGCTTTTCATTATCTGCAGATTTTCATTATTTGGGTACCTTTCAGTAGAATTTACTAGTTAACCATTTAAAGGAATACAAAGATTATTCACAATAAAAAGTTATTTATTCACGATAACATGTATTTGACCCCGTACAGGGAGACTGTATCTTCTATACCTGTTGTCCAGATCCTCACCTGCCTGGCACAGAGTAGGCGCTTCATAAATATTTAATGAACGACTGAGTTTAGAGTTTTTAATTAACAACGAGTGAGTATTATTTTACACCCTGAAATGTAAACATAAGGGAAATTATGGAATTTCAGAATTAGGGGAGACCCTAGGGTAGTCCAAACTAGTCCTCATTTAATAAATAAGGAAGAGCCTAGCTAACGGTTCCAAAGAGCTCAGTAACTTAACTAAGATGGCTCAGTGAGATGGCAAGGAGTTGAACCTGATTTCCTTGATTCTCAATCAGCACTTCCTACGAAATTGGTGCTTCACAATCTCCTTGACATTCTTAGAAAATGATATTTGTATGCATATCAGGGCCACCTAGAAACCCATTCATCACCAGCCCGTAGACTCTGGTGGCAGCCAGGCCCCTTTCACCTCCCCACGGGCTAAGGAGGCTCTGTAGCTGAGAAGCTCTTGCTTTGATGTACACTGACTTTATCATGTGTCATACTTTATTATTCTTTCTTGAAATGCTTTTCGTAGCGTCTCTTTAGGAGTTACCTTCATAGATTATGGCAGTCTTTTTCTGGTTGAAAGGATATTGTTAGAGTCAAATGAGAATATATCTGAAAACTCTAAAAAATCCAAAACTTTTCTACAAGAATGGGAAGAGTAAGATGTTATCATCCAGTGGTGGTAAATCAAGTTGTTTTAATTATCATGGTGTTTAAAAAAAATCTCTGAACCTCTGAACATCAAATACTGGTATCTGACAGTAGATATTTAATATCTAAAGAAACACAGCTGAATGATAGTATTTGATGTCTGCTTTCAGTTAAGTTGCTACTACCTTAAACACTTAGATTCAAGTTGCCTTTGTCCTTGTACTTACTTCAGGGTTTTTGAAACTTCAGGGTGCCTGGAAGTCACCTCTAATTATCACCTAAGTTTTGGGCCGGCTATTAAAAATATACTTTCTTGGACTTTATCCCAGATTCAAATCCAGTAGATCTGAGATGAGACTTGGGAAACTATTTTTAATAGGTACCGCCTAGGTGATTAATTTCAGGATTTACTCTTTGTGTAGATTTCAATGTAAATACACTACTTCAGCTTCTTGGCCAGTCCCTCTGGAACTTCGGGGAGCACTGTTTGGAGTAGTGGTGAGGATGAGGGAGTTGACACGGAAGAAGAGAGAGAGGAAAGCATAGCTGCTTAAATTTTATCCGTGGCCTCTCACTTGGTTCTCAGAACTGTATTTTGTCAACAATATCTGTCTCTGGAGATTAGGCGGAGTACCTACTTTCTCTTTTTTCGGGAAGAGAAATACTGTTTTCATCACTCCCACCTTCATTTTACAGTGCTGCTTTTAAAATTGTGTGGCCCTAGATCTTTCAACTGCTGGTTGGCGTGAAGACAAATACAATGTTCTACTCAGTTTCACACTTCAAATAGAGAACTGTTTATATTATTAGCCTTTTCCTATGATGAAGTAGATTGACATTCACATGATGGAATGTGGATAAATGCCTTTGTATATCTGCAGTTGTAAATGTGCAAAATTATAATTATTGACTAAATAATATATTTGCTTGAGACGAATAACACTGTGTCCTCTTTCTTTTACAGAAAAGATAGTGAGGTTCATGGTAACTGGATGATTTGTTCCACTTATTAGAAATAAATATTGAAAAAACTGGGTTGAGACTGTCTAGTGGAAACCTGGAATAGAATGTGCAGTTTCAGGACTTACCAAAGAACATTTCTTAAAAGCCATGTAGTTAAGTCATAAGGGTAGATACCGAATGTAACCATTTCTATGTAGCTAAATTATTAGTAGACTCTTTAATTATCGGTACTAACTGGACACAGGGCAGACGGCAGGGCACCTCTGTGCAGAGGCCTCCCTTGCGTGGCGGCAAAGAGGAGGAGAGGAGCTTTCCCCTCCCACCCACTCTGGTTTGTTACCCCCGCTCTTGACCCTGCTACTTGCTTGCTCCTTTTTTTGTTGCTGGCTCAGAGTGGGTGAGCAGATGTCATTAAACAATTCAGGAGATTTGATGAATATACAATAAATAGAATCTGAGTTCTGGTCTGTTATAATTTTAAACTCGTAAATAAGTGATATTTAAAATTCCCAGGTGCTAAGAACAAGGTTTCTTAAGATAACAATCATAATGATTTGGGGAGAGAGAGAATCTCAGGCATAATGTGTCTCATATATACATATATATATGTATATTCCATTTCAACAATAATACTGCCATTTGCATTTGGTTTCATCAGTTTACATATATTTTAAGATAATTTGAATAACTGGTTTCATTGCCTTCTACTAGTCCTTTTACACAGAGCCCCACCATCGAGTTCTTTCCTGTCTCAGAAAAGGCAGTCTACCACTTTGGATGATGCAACTCAGGGAATTTAGGCAGCGAAAGAGAAATTCGTCCTTATGTTCGTACTAGTCACCCTTTCCCAGTAGGTGTGGTTGAAGGCTTGAGAACATTTTCGTACTTAGGAATTCTTCATGCTCAGGGTATTTAGAATTTTTAAAAATAGTTAATGTACTTCGATAATTAAGCGCTAGGGAAAATACATTAGTATGTTGTTGAATACTAGATCCTTTTAAAACTAGATTAACATTTTTTGGAGTGAATTTGTGTGCTCACAAAATATGCATTCATAAAATTATTCTGATATTTGCATATTGATACCAACAGTAATAAGCTTTGAGGTATAACTATAAAAAACTACACTTTAATAGAATGCAAGCTAGAAAATAAAAATAAAAGAATTCTGAGAATTTATTTTCAGGTAATGTTGTAGCTACACTATTTATGATTTAATACATTTAGAGTAAAAACCCAACACATCTGTGTCCTTTCCTGCAGATAAATTGCCAGTATTCTAAAAGCCTTTCTCTATTTCTCATTGTTTGACTTAATCTGATCCTAAATTTATGTAGCAATTATGTTCTAGAAAACAAAGGAAACAATTATGATAGTGTTCCTGAAGTTAAAATTGAGAAATATCTTAATACCATCTATCAAACCAAAGTACTTGTTTTGAGCTACTAGCAGCAATGAAATTGCATCTCATTACCAACTCAGTTGTGGAGTCTGTACTGAAATTGTTACCACTGGCGGATTAGACATGTACCGTTACTTAGTGTCTTGGAAATGAGGTGCAAATTTGTGTTTCAAATGGTAAAATAATGAAAATAACCAATGAAGAAAATTATCAAAATTTTCTTCTGCATATTCAATTAAAAAGTATATATTTTTATATGTTATATGTACTTACATATGTATATACATACAGGTATTTGAAGGCTAGTACAAAAATATTATGCATATTTTAGTTGTTCATTACCTGTAATTTTCACTCATAATGTTGGTGAAATGGGAATATTACATTGGCTTATTTCGTAGTTGGTTGTATTACACCATTCCTTAAACAGAACAGATTGACCTTACGTGGTAAAAGATTTGTATTCATATTGAGGCTAGATGGGTTAAATATTGTTTCTGACAAGGCATATGACTGAAATAATAATAATAATAACAACATACGACAAATACAAAGGAATAAGATCTGTTGGCATAGGATGCCTATTAAAATGGGATAAATAGCTGATGGTGGTCTGTAATGTTTGGATGGTGAAGATGAACTTCTATAACGCTCTCAGTATCAATAGGCACTACAGTGTACAAAACCTGTTATTGCATCTCTTAAAACCTTCTGTTGCGTGGTCCAGTGGTGCCCAGGAGTGCTGGGGAGACATTTGCTCTCTTCTCATCCCGCTGCTCTCGCAAATACCTGTTTGACCACATACACGTGAAGTGTCTCCTCTCAGATATGATTTAGGACTGTCAGGCTCAGTTATGCAAGCTGTCATAGTAGCTGGCTGATTTATTCAAAGCAGATGATTTTCTTGAACATCAGTTTATTTTTCAATCTCAGTTCACATTCAATATTAGTTTGTGTCTGTGTCAGGTACAGAGCATAGTGGTTAGTCATATGCTTTACAAAGTGGTCCCCCCTATGTTTCAGTTACCCACTTGGCACTATATATCAGCTATTACAATATTATTGACTACATTCCTTATGCTGTACTTTACATCCCTGTGATTATTTTGTAACTACCAATCTGTACTTCTTAATCCTTCATCTTTTTCAGCCCGTTCCCCAGCCCCACTCCCATCTGGAAACCATCAGTCTGTTCTCTGTCTGTGAGGTTGTTTTCTATTTTGTTTGCTCATTTATTTTGTTCTCAGTTTGGTTTTTGACCAAGTAAAATTATTACTATATTTATTGGCAACAGCAGAAAGTAATGAATTCTGTTTAGCAAGATTATGGTAGAAAAATATTTAAGAACAGAAGAAAATAACTGTAGGCTTTAACTTTATGGATACATTTAAATATTAGTTTGAACCATATGAAATTTTTTACTTACGACAATTTCATATGATTCAGTCTTATGTATGGACCCTAGAATATATTCCCATATTTATTTTTCATCCTAGAACATCTGCCTGTATCATTCCTCTCCAGAACACATTTTGGGAAATACTGTTGTAGCTGATAACTGGCAGAAATTCATGATAGTACACATTTCTAAGAGATAATCATGCTTTGCTAAGAAGACAGTCTATTAGAGCATGAGGCCTGGAAGTACTGGTAAAATATTTTGTAGTAGGCTGAGAGAAAGAAGGGCTGGAGAGGCTCAAGTTTTCCTTCTTTGGGAGTGGTATCACAATACAAGTATTTCAGAAGTTTGATAATACACAAATCCTTTAAAATTTTGTTATCACGGACGCTTGGGAACGAACATGTACAGAAAACAGTTTAGAAAACATTGAATTTAGAAACAATTTCATTCTGTGAAAATGTCTTTTCAATTTCTTATATAATTTTTAATACCTGTTAGAATATATTGTCCTAAAGAATGTTGGATTTTAAGTTGCTATATAGGAAAAAATTCTAAATGATTGTAGCCAGGAATAAAGGAAATACTTAATGGTCTTAGACATCCACAAAATATCTAGCATGTATGTTTCTGCCCAATGGAGAGTGTCTTTGTAATTCGCACTATGAACAGGAACTCATTCTTACACTTAAAGAAAGGGGTACTATTTTCAGCTTAAGAAATTTAGTTGTCTGTTTCCACTTTTTTTGTTTTTTTAAAAAATATCTTGGTTTTTATTTATTTTAATTTTTTTATTGTTGACACTATTACAGATGTCCCCCATTTTTTCCCCCTTATTCCCCCTTCCACCAAACCCCCGCCCCACCCCCTGGCCTTCACCACATTGTTGTCTGTCCATAGGCATAAATATTCTTTGGCTAATCTCTTCCAGTCCCCCCACGCCCTTCTTCTCTGAGATCTGTCAGTCTGTTCCATGTATCCATAACTCTAGTTTTATTTTGTTTGTCAGTTTATTTTGTTCATTAGATTCCACTTATGAGTGAGATCATACGGCATTTGTCTTTCTCTGACTGGCTTATTTAACTTAGCATAATATTCTCCAGGTTGATCCATGCTGTTGCGAAGGGTAAGAGTTCCTTCCTTTTTTACAACCACATAGAACTCAGGACGTGTAAATGCACCACGACTTTTGCATCCACTCATCTACTAATGGGCACTTGGCTTTACAGAGCTCATTCCGGGCACATTGTGATGAAGGGTGAAATTTAAGTTTACAGAGTCTAAGGACAATCCTACAAATAACTAAAGTGCTGACACACAAGAACTTCAGAAAAGGAAGGTCCCAAATGGAACACAAAATGATCCAGCAAAGCTTCTGGAAGGAGAAGTAGAGACTGGTGGCACGAGAGCCTCCCTTTAGGCATAACCAGCTAGTGCATCATCAGTTCATGTCCTCGGGGTGGGAGACGTGAAGCTTGTTTATAATTCTTACAATGGCCTAATTTATTTTTGTTATAGAAAGGCAAAATAAGTGACTTAATTGGAATAATTAACTCCCATAAACTGGATTCAGTCACTCTAGTTAATAGTTTCTTGGTTTTCATAAGTTTTTAGTAAGAGAATACATCTAGATATTTTTCCACATAGCCATTGGAACTGGATGGAGACTTGCCGATGGGGGCAAGCAGCATGACCCCTTTAGAGGCTTTCAGAATGTTTTTATTTCTGTGAAATGCAACGTGAAATAAAATTTCAGCTCTCAAAGTGCTCTACTTGCATTGTCAGAATACTCATGACATAGTATTGTAACTGATTATGTTGATCTTCCCTACAGATATGAGCAATAACAGATTGTATAATCTTGAGGACCAGCACTGTTTGGGCACATGTTTCCTTACTGCTAGTGTACAAACGGTATTTCAGAGACAGCAATTGAAAACATGTTTCCCTATGTTTTTTGCTGATTTATAACCTGTGGGATTTTCTTTCATATTTTTAGGATTTAGTGATCTTTATGTGCTTATTTCAGATGAATACCATGAGCATCGGTGATAATTCTTTTTACTTAATAACGTGACACTGTTTCTCAGGGTATCAAATATCTATTGTGGCACAGATTTTCAGGTCAGGTATGCCTTAAAAATGGGTCAGAGAGATCAGTAGAAAATGGATGATTCTTTTTTTCTTTTTTTGAACTGGTTTTGAGACTACCCTATCAACGCTAATGGGGAAATTCTAGTATTATGGAATAGCAACATTAATTTTTTTCCCTCAAGATAATAAAATTTGCTTAAAAATGCAGACTTTAGATATCAAAATAGGACTATCAAATTACTAAGAATGACAAAACTACTTACTTCAGGGTTTTGGGGGTTGATCTCTCTGTTGGTCATCCGATACACTGGTATCCACCCTGCCCCATCCATAAACACACTTTTCAGAGAGCTAACTTTATAGATAGCAAAGAATAATGGATGATACATGTATACATAAGGTTCACAAGAAATTTAAAGTTAAAGAGTAAGAAGAGAAGGCTTAGTATTCCAGGAGATACTTGCTTTTCCCTCCAGGTTTCCTTTGCTTTGTAAAATAGCTTTAGGATGAGAAAGCCACTTGAAGCCATGCACTAGATTTACCTGTAAATATGGAAAAAATTAAAAAGCACAAATCTGTAAATCTTTTGTAGCAACTGATGGGGCTTTGTTGTTAATACTTCTTTTGATTAACCACCCTGGTGAAATTGAGGTTAGAGAGCCATTGAACTTTCATCTACTCATTTATTCAACAATAAGCATTTGTTTTGTGCTTTTTATTGGCCATGCATTTGATGCATTAGTGGGAAATACACAAACAAGGGCATCCAGTGCTAGCATAGTGGGAACATGGAGGCATGGGCAAAGGAAGGAGACAGGCAGTAATTAACAAGAGGTCACGTTCTGGAGCTGGTTCTTCAAAAATAAGGGATAAGAGAAAAAATGTGGAACTGTGAAACAGCTAAGCGATTTTAGAACCCAGCAGGCAGATGGTTATGATGGATGTAGAGAGGAAGAAACCAATCCCTGAAGCTAGAAATTGAAAACCAGATGACGGAGAGCTTTGGGGGCCTAACGAGTGCCTTCACCCAATGGCTTCACACTGGGTTAGTGACATTGTTAGCTTCCTGTTTTGGAAGTATCACTATCTGGAAGAATGAGTGGGAGGGAAAAAAATGGAAGGAGGCCCATTAGGAAATTATTGACAGCAATGCAGGAGAGTGGTGACGGGGGTTTACTAGTGGTTGAGGTAGGGGTGCGATTTTGGATGACAGGAATTTTGGGAACGTGAGTTGGCAGAACTTGTTGTGTTAGGGAGTGGAGTAGAGAAGGGAAGTCATCTGAAATGGCTCAGGTTTAGGGTCTGAGTGACTAGGTAAGGTGTCAGTCCTCAGGGATATATTTTGAAAGGTTTGTTTTTTAATTGCCACAATTTTGTGAACTAGGAAATATTATGTGTTATAATTTTATAAAGAAGGAAAATGAGGCCTTGTAGTGTCTAAGGACTTTATCCAATTCCTTGCAGCTTGCAATAATGAAGTCCTACTGAATATAGTCATCTGATTCTGGGATTGGAGCTTGGAACCACTATTTTAGGCTGCTTAACAAGGCAGTGATAAACTGCAACATTTTCAGAAGTTGGAATTGGAGGAATAGAAAAAGAACTGTTACAACAACAACTTAGAAAATAAAGCTATTAAATTTATGTTTAAAGAGGCATTAGTGCTGAGAAATTTTACTAGAAAATCATTAGCACATATTTAAACCCCCACATGCCCTGATACACACTTGAACAAAAATAATTTCAAGCTTAATTCAATGATATAATTTTCTCTTTATCCACTTATAATTTTTATTTATTTCTCTCAAGATTCTGTAATAACAATACTTGTTATAGCAGTTACATAATTAAGCTATAATTTTAAGAGTTTCATTTATGTGCACTCCATGGGTTAATACTTCATAACATTCTTGTACCTATTAAAGTAATTAGTTGAAAATGTGAATTGCTTTTTAAATTAGCTGTAAATCATTTATCTTGAAAATTGATGTAATTAGTAGGCAATTGTAGTGGTTTTAAAATCAATATATACTTTTCAGGTTATAAATATTCACTTAATAGCAATACAAAACTGATGATGCTTTCTATATCTGTTGCTATATTATGTCAATTTTAGGAATTTGTTTTGGACATTTTTAACAACAAAGACTTCCAAGATCTATTGAGTTGAATGCATCTGTTGCATCTTAATTTTTTTAGTTTGTTTATTATAGAAGCAATTTAGTTTCAAGAGATAATTTGGTATCAGAATTGGTGGTGTTAATTTACATGATGATTTGGCAAACATTTATATGTAGTCTTGTTTTGCCTTAAAATTATGCATAGAGTTAGAGCTCTACAAATAAAGTTGACAGTTATGTAAAATAGCTAGCTGCAAAATTTTGTTGCACACATACACACAAAAAAGCACAATTTGTATTTTAAATAAGAAGCAATACCATCCTATTGGTAATACCCTTTGGTCAGTAGTCATGTTGAAAGAGTTTGACTGTTTTTCCTGTTTGTAGATTTTGCCTGTTTAAGTCTTATGTCAAAATGTAACTCATAGAATGTAGACAGTCAATTCATAAAGAAATATATATGACCAATAAAAATTTGGAAAAAGAATGTTCAGCATCTACACATATATAGATGAATGTGATTAGACAAAACCAAGCCACCAGGCTGTCTGATGTCACTTGAAATTTATAACTATGAAACCTGAAACGGGCCCTTAAAGCTACATGGAGCATATATTTCCCTACTACACCCACTACTTACTCATACCTCACACAATTTCATACTCTCCTGTATCTTTAAGCTCTCGACGTTCCCACCCCCAATTTCACTGTCCTTCCTCACTCCCAAGTATCAGTTTTGCTTGCCTCTTGGTACAGAGAAAATGGAAACAATTCTATTTGGTGGACGTAGAGATGTATCGCCCACACCCCTTTCAAGGAAGGGGCCATTACCCCAGCTGCTGGGAGAGCTGTTGGCAGGTGTCCTCCGGGAATCTTCTCCTTCAAAGGCCACCTCACCTATCAAGGACCCAAGAGCACATACACCCTTCCAGAGGAAGCCCAAATCCAGTGTCTCTTTAGGAGGGACATGGGTGGCAGTGGCATAAAGGCCCCAGAGCTGTCTTAGGGGTTGGTTAAGGCTTTGTCATGCATTCATTGTAGTTTGAATTTTTCTTCCACCGAATCCTGTTTCTTTCCTCTGTTTTCCATAGGTGTTGATTCCTAACAAATAGTTCATTATGTCAAACTCCATCTCAGTTTTGCTTCAGGAGAACCCAATCTGGCACCTCAGAAAGCATTCAGACTCCCATCACCACGGTCATCTACCAGCCTGCTTCTGTCCCAGGACCCAGTCTTCTTCAGACAGTGCTTTTATTTAAAACCCACTGCTTCATTTGTGCACCACATCTGCTTACTCACAGACCTCACTCCAGTGATTCTCCCCTCCCCATTTTTATCTCCAATCTTTCCTTACTGGAACAATGGCTATGTGTTCTCCCATTCTATAAATCAAAACAAAATCATTCTTTTAGCCCACTTTGCCAGGTACGACCCTATTTCTCTGCTCTCTTTTGTAAAAACAAACAAAAACCTACTTTAAACAATGATGTGTAATTGCAGTCTCCATTCATTTTCTTCCATTTCTATTGAGCTTATTCTATTGTCTTTAGCTCCTACTGGTCAGTGAAAACTGCTCTTGTCAAAGTCATCAGTGACTTCTACGATGCATGCTATGATGGCCTAATCTCAGCCTTCATCATACTTCTTTTCATGGTTGACCATTTTCTACCCTGGACACTTTTTCCACTTGGCTCCTAGGCTGTGAAACTCTTGCTTATTTTATCTCACTGGTCACACAGTCTCAGATGGGCTACTAATCGCACAATTCCAAGAGATGCCACTAACTCGGACAAAAATACAAATGGTGTCTCTCTCCTGGAGTTGTGTGGGGAAGTGTGGCTCTGCTCAATCTGGTTTTCTGGATTGTTCTTTTCCTCTGACTCTTAATGTACTGGTGCCACAGGACTGTGCACTGGGTGCAGTTCTTTGTTCTAAATGCACTCGTCTCTTTTCCAGACTTTGCTCAGACTCAGAAATCCACAAACTACTTGACATCTTTACTTCGATAACTGAGAAATATCTTCACATGTTGAACCCTGGGTTTTAAACTTGTACTCCAAGCTTGCCCCACTGGGCAAGCATTTTAAGTTGATGGTAACTCCATTCTTCCTGTATCTCAAGCCTCAGACATCTGATCCAAACAAACCAAAAAAAAAAAAAAAAAAGATTGCATCACTTTTATTTTATGTTCAGAGAGGAGAAGAGAATATTGGTGGTTTAAATAGAATTTACCTACTTTTCATTTAGGTTATATCTCTGAATTTGAGTATTTTACATAGTTCGACAATGACCGATACCATTGGCTTCCTCACTCTCCACTGATAGTCATTCCTTTTTCCCTTGACTCTGATATTCATCAGTTTAACATCAAATCCATCTTTCAGCTTGGGATCTAGAAGAATAAGTTCAATACTTGTCGCTTTGAAAAAAACAGCAAAACGTAGGTATGCAATAGTCAAAATCGTGTCCAGAAATATGCAAAAGGAGAATATTTTTGTAAGATACACTTAGTTAAGGAATTCCCTAAGGAGCCTTTGGAAAGGAATTTCTGGGATTTAACGTATATGTGAAAAGAAACACAATTTGTAGTCATTGTAGAAGGGAGAAACAAACTCAGGCAGCTCTATCAATTGTAAACCTTTTACCCATTTTCTAAATACAAATAAATTCCTAGAAATTGTGGTTTCTGATTCCTGGGACCACCAATATAAATATCTGTATTATGAAGTGGCTATAGCTCATTAGCTGTAGGTTCAAAAAAAAAACCCCATACTAGAGTTTAAGCTGATGAAAACAAAAATAGATCAAAAGCAAAACTAAAAGTCACTTTATAACCTGTAGGAATGCACTGAAACACATATGCATGACTTTGGCTGGCCCTTAGACTTCCAAAGCAGTGAGACGAGAGACACGGCCTATTTACCATGCGAGTTACTTTTAAAGTTAAGTTGGTTTGGATTTGCAAATGTTACCATGACTGGTGATGGTAACAGCAATCTGCCAGTTTAGGCTTTCTTTCATAGGGAAAGTTTCCATGGAAACCTTGTTTGCACCCCACAGATTTCATGTACAGTATATTTTGGCTAAATAAATAATGAAAAGCTGTCCTTTCTTCTTCAGTGATCTCCCGCGTGGCATCCTCAATAGATAGGATGCCACCTCACATATTTGCAATGAAGAAAGACAAAACGAGAGACGTGAAAAAGTAAAGATTTCATTTCTGGATTTAGAAGTTCAGTCCTTGTTAAGAAATTATATTTTCATTTCACCTCAGATCAGATCAGACATGTATCGCTGGCCATTCATACCTCACCTTGACCCTATTTACAGGCTGTTCCAGCACTCACCGCCGATGTCAGTAACCTAAACAAATGTAAGAGTGTGATGTGATCTGGAGAAACACGTTTCTATGAAACTGATGACAGGTTTTATCTCCCCATGGAGAAGCTCTCTCCCCCGTAAAAGCAGGTCTCCCAGAGCCAGTTGTGGCATGTTTTTCTGACTCTGTGAGGCAGGGCTATGTCCTCGTCCGCTTCTCCCCACCTGTGTTCTTTCAGTATGTCACTAAATGTTACTTTCTTTATTCACTAACTCAGAAAACCACTTTAAATAAATATGAGCCTCATAACAAAAGTATTGTTTTTCCTTCCTAGACAAATCGAAGGAGCAAATAAAGGAGTTTTAATGAATGCAGAGTGAATACTTAGAACTTTGTTCTTGTTCCCTAAAATGAATAGCAATTGTAGACCAATGTTTCAGTATAGTCTAGCCAGGTAGTATCAGCTTTTCAACCATGAAATTACTTTAAGCATTTCTTTTTGAGGTAGCTCATGTAAAAACTATGAATTTTATATTGTGATAGGATATAAAAGGCAAGAAGTAATGGTGGGAGAAGAAAAAAGCATTTTTCTGAAGTGTTCTTGAACTGTACATGAAAGAAGTAATTTTCTCTAGTTGTATTCTCTCAGCCCATGCAAGTTTAAGTTTCTACTTGGACAAAAAGAAGGTAGAAATGAGAACATCAAAACTTAGTATGGGTGGAGTTGTTTTAATGAAAAGCTTGTTTCTGCTCCAAAAAGAAATGTCCTGGAACATGATAGGTACAGATGGAGAGTTATAAATAATTTACTGTCAATTTATGGAAAGATTTGGGAAGAAAAAGGAGGGAATGGAGACCTGTGTCTTCCTGAGCCTAATTTCATTAAGGAACTGTAACCAAAGGAAAAAGACAGTGAGCCCTTTTCTTGTGAGAATCTAAGATGAAAAGGGAGGGACTCCACAGAAGAGCAAAAAAAGATCTCTCAGCACCAGTTTCTTTAGGATAAAAGTGTTTTCCTCTGGCACATAGTGCCCAAAGTAAATATCTGTTCAGTGAATGAGTGAGTGAATGAATGAATGAATGAATGATAGAATAAGTCAGAGTGTGTTGCTTGTTATTTTAATTGAATACATCTGAATGACAGTATTGCATTACACTTTAAAATTGCCATGTTTTCTTTTTATTACCAGTGAAGAATAATGAAGGAACATGTCAAAGAAAAGCTTTATGTATTGTCTTAATTGCATAGATTTGATAATTTATCAAATAATATTGAGGTAGGTTGGTAAGAAGCTAGGAAAATTCCCTGGCAAGTGGAATAAGGAAAACCGAGACAGATGGTTGGGGAAAAAAAAAAAGCCAGGCAATTTACAGCCAGCTAATAAATCACAAGATCTTATCTTCCCTAACCAAGGACACATAGGAGCGAATGGTTTACACATTCCAGACCATGCAGGGGCAGACCCACTTTGGTCCTGGTCCCACTTCGATAAAATTCTTTGAAGGTGAAACTGACCAGAGGATGATCCTGACCCCTCTATATGCTCTCTTTGATGCATCAGCATATCAAAGGACACACCTGGAAAGCTGATGAATATTCTGATTGACATCCTTCCCTGAGACCTCTGCTAAAATCCCCCTCCTTTAAAAAAAACTGTCAAAAACCCTCAAGACAAAAGATGACAGGGGTGTTCTCCCATGAGCATGTGCCCATCCTCCCTTCTTTCTTCAGGGAGGCATCTTTGCTTTCCTTCTCTTAAATACTAAAGGTTCCCACAAGACTTGAAACCAGAGGATCAGTGGGCAGTGGCCACTTGTTCTGGCTAACCCCGGAACCTCTCCCCAAGGTTCCTCTGTAACTTGTTTCCTGAGTCCACGCAGCCCAATGTGGCTCACTTCTTCTGCCTCTGTGACTTCGTTTCTAAGGGCCAAGGCACACATGCCAAGGCTCTTTTCTTTTCTTCATGTTTCCAAAGGGCCAGGGCAGCTTTGCTTATGCTCACCCCTGTTGCTGTGTTCTGCCATTTCTATCCTAAGCCCTTCTTCCCTTGTTTCACTGTGTCCAGCTTTAATAAATGCACTCACAAAATCACCTGGACTTGTCTTGTGAAATCTTTCCTGCATGAGGATAAGAACCCACACATTCCAGACCATGCTGGGGCAGACCCACCTTGGCCCAGTCCCTCTCTGGTGACAACATGAAAGGGGGATGTTTTGACTGAAAGGAATATAGGTTGTTATAAATCTTTAGTAACTATTTCCTTAAGGTATGATAGACCTTCTCATATCAAACTCAGTGCTCAGTATTTAATATTGTTTTCGTAGGAATTGGTGGGGTATTTTAATAATTGAGTGTGGAGAATAAGAATCACTCTTCAAGTGCTAATCTATTATGTTAAAAGGTTTCAAAAAAGGAGACATGGGTAAACTCTTGGCCAATGGATTTGAATGAATGGCTATTGGAAAATTATTTTCAAAAAGTGCTCTAAGCAATTATCTATGTGTCTTCATTTTCTTTTTCCTTGTCCTTGTCTCTTATTCTTTAATAATCCTCCCCTGCCTATAAGCAGTAATACTGAAAATGATGGAGTAGAATGACACAAGATATCAAAGGTAAAGGTCCAGCGATTTTAGATATTATGACTGCTGGGAAAGCCCAAACAAGTAATTTCTTTACCAAACGACTAATGTATACAAATCATGATGTATGTAGGGGGAAAAGAACATTCCTAATCTTCACACTCAGGCCAACTATAAGCTTTGAAATATATATGACAGTGCACTGCAACACAGGTAAAGGATCTTGAAAATAGTATCTATTTCTGATATTTCAATTCCTGATTATCAGGCATTATCAAAAATTGCAATATTGTCACCAAAGAGGTAAAATTTGATTTTTGCAAAGTGAAAATTTCTTACTCTGTTAATGGGCAAAATACAAGGATGCATATAGTAATTAGATACATAGTATATATACAGTGTATGTGAGGTATTAAAATTTCATGATGGGGGACTAGGAGAAAATATTTTTAAAAGATTCTTGGTAATGAAAAAAATGATTAAGAAACACTATTGTATATTGCACTTTTAGTTTACTAAAGGCTATTACCCTCTCCCAGTTTCTGGCTAATGGAACAAATGGTAGAGAGCTAATAGCCTTATGGGAACCAATTTTTAGAATAGTTGAACCTGTGCAGAACTTTCATATAAAAGCTTATTTGTAGAATGTTCTTAGATCTGGGGCTGAAGTGAGTTCACTTTTCTCTGAATTGAAGTCAGTTCACTCCTGCAAAATGGCCTAAACTTGAAGGAGAAAGATGAGAAATGAAAAGCCTTGTCCTGGAGAGAAAATGGCACCGAGAGCATGGTGTACCTGGACCCACAGTGTAAGGGCAGGCAAAGGCACTTGCTGTACCCGAGCACCGAAGGAACTTGTTGGACCCACAGTGTAAAAGGAGGCAAAAGAACTTGTTGTACTCAAGCACCAAAGGGGCGCTAGGGGTGGAAGCAGAGGGTTCTGCTTGTGGGGCTTCATGGTCCCTCCTGCTAGCAAAATGGCCCGGAGAGAATCAGGATTGGCCACTTTTCCTAAGAAAGGTAGGTGTACTTGTCTTTGCAAATATGGGAAAAGGATAGAGAACTCTCTAACATGGAGTATTAAAAATCAAAATGAATTTTGTCTTCTAATTGTGCCTAACTTACTGATGAGTAGGTCTTTATTTTGGAGATATATTTATAAACACTCCTCTAACACGGAGTGTTTAAAATATCCTTTTTTATATTGTTTTCTAAATTTCTCAGGAAATGTAAGATTTACTTTGTTTTTCTAAGTTAATTTTTATTTAAAATAAATTATTTTATTCCATTTTGAAACAAATCATATTGGCTGATACTGAGGTGAGGAACAAATAGAAGAAAAAAAAAACCCAAAGGAATGAAAAGGGGGGAAAATGAATATTTACTCTTCATGCTTTTTCAGAAATTCTTTTTAGCCTTAAACTCTATTACTATAGAAAATGGAAAGTAGACTAGTGCTGCCCAATATAACTTTCTGCTGGGATAGAAATGATCTATACTGGCATTTTCTTATAAGGTCACCACTACTTACAGGGCATATTGAGCACTTCAGGTGTGGCCAGTGGGACTGAGGCATAACTTAAATTTATATAGCTGTTTGGGGCTAGTGCCTACCACATGGGTCAATGCAACAGCTAGAGCATGAGGATGTTTGTATATTTAACTTTACACAATCAAACTACTTACTTTGAAATACTATAAGAATACCGGCAACTCATTGTGAATTTTCCTCATTTCATAGATTTAGAACCGCAGGCTAATGCCACATCTCCTTAGGATAACCGTCAATGTCAGTACCCTGGTTCACAGCCCAGGGATGCGTCCCCCAGGGGTAGTTAATAAAAACGCATTGAGTAATCATGCATTTCTCAAGTAAAAACTGAAATCCTGTAAGTAGTTAAGCTTAATATTGGAGAATCTTATTATTGATATATTTAAATGAAACACGCAATTTAGAACAGAACATTAACAAGTAAACATTTCAAGGTATAATTGGAAAGTTGTTTATTACGACGTTTCTTATTCAAAATCATTACTTAAGCTTTATCCTCAACAAGAACTGAATCAAAGCTTGCATTCAGTGGCAAGACCTAACAGCCAATTCCTGAATGTTGAAAAATTCAGCATGTTTTCCACATCTACTAAAGGATTTAAAATAAATACAAACTAGACATATGCCTGTATTATTGATGAAATGAAATACACATGCTTGATCATAGAAGTACATTTTTAGTTTTTATTTTTTTTCATTTTCATTTTCGGTTCTCATTTTTATTTCAGGTTTTTGTCAATGGATAAATGGATAAAGAAAATGTTGAAAGAGTTAAGTCGGTATTTTATTTTGAAAGGATGAAGCTTAGCTTAGAATAAGATGAAAATGCTGTCCAGCATGTTTATAGTCTTGAAAAATTGTCATTTCAAACAGAAAATCACAGCAACTATAAAAGACTATCTTTTAAAGTTTAGGTATAGTATGAGACAGAATATTCATATTAATTGGTCAAATATTAAATAGCTAACTTGTTTTTAAGAATCATAGTTCGAAATAATGTTTCAACTTGTACTTCTTTCCCTTGTTTTCCTCCAATTTTCACTTTATGATTTAATTACAGGTAAAATTTATTAAGCATTTAAAATTATATCCCAGGTTCCACATTAAGTCCTAATTTTATAGATGTTATCTCACTTAATGTTTCTAACTGTGCTATGGTAGAAGACACATCATTTTCTGAATTATGAAGTGAAGTGTCCCTCACTGTGATGAACTGCCAAGACAGCACATCACGGAGTGGAGACTGGCACAGGCCCTGCCTCAGTCCAGAGCCTCTTAAGAATTCTAAGAACATAGCAGCACACACATGAACAACAACAGGGACTCCACAGACTGGCTCTTATGAAGGAGGGGCCTGCTGATGACTCGGTGTAACACGTGAGAGTGTGACTCTGATAACATCAAGGATGAAGAAAGGTTTGTACTAAGTCTAATAGTTAAAACTTCAAGTGCCTGTTTTGTTTTGTTTTGTTGAGACTTAAAATGTCCTAATAGAGGAAAAGACACTGAACAAATTATTGAGTTGTGGCTATAATTAAGTTGGATTTATCTTACACACAAATAATAGCTTTCCTACTCACTTATACTAAACTTCCAGGAATTTCACAAGACTTAAGCGATCAATCCTGAGGTCGGAAAGACCACTCTGTCACATTCTCAAGTAGCCACCGCTCTGCTTTTATTCAGAAAGTGAAGCCGGTCATTTCCATCGCACTCTAAATTGTTTCTTAGTGATCACCCAGTATAACTCTGGTTAATAAATTAATGAGCCTAGAGACTGGGATAGGCGTGTCTTCTTAGGTATAAATGTCCATCCATTCTTGCCACTTTAATACAGATAAGTAATTTCAAAAATAAAAATATCAACCCTGTCTGGTATGGCTCAGTGGATTGAGTGCCAGCCTGCGAATCAAGGGGTCGCCGGTTTGATTCCCAGTCAGGGCACATGCCTAGGTTGCAGGCCAGGTCCCCAGTAGGGGGTTTGTGAGAGGCAACCATACATTGATGTTTCTCTCCCTCTCTCCCACCTAAAAATACATAAATAAATATTTAAAAAATATATATATAAAATTGATTGTGCTATTAAAGTTGTCCCATTTTTCTCTCCCTTTAATTTTTTCTCTCCCCTCTGCTCTGCCTGCTGCCGATTCCACCAGCGTCCTCCCCTTAGTTCATGTCCATGGGTCGTACATATAAGTTCTTTGGCTTCTCCCTTTCGTATACTATTCTTAACCTCGCCCTTGTCTATTTTGTACCTACAATTTATGCTTCTTATTCCCTGTACCTTTTCTCCCATTCTCCACCCTCCCTCTCCACGTTGATAACCCTCCATGTAATCTCCATTTCTGTGATTCTGTTCCTGTTCTAGTTGTTTGCTTAGTTTGTTTTTTTGTTTTTTTTAGGTTCACTTGTTGATAATTGTGAGTTTGTTGTCATTTTACTGTTCATATTTTTGATCATCTTCTTTTCCTTAGTCTTTTTAACATTTCACTTAATAAAGTCTTGGTGATGATGAACTCCTTTAACTTTACCTTATCTGGGAAGCACTTTATCTGCCCTTCCATTCTAAGTGATAGCTTTGCTGGATAGAGTAATCTTGGATGTAGGTCCCTGCCTTTCATGACTTTGAATCCTTCTTTTCAGCCCCTTCTTGCCTGTAAGGTTTCTTTAGAGAAATCAGCTGATAGTCTGATAGAAACTCCTTTGTAGGTACCTCTCTCCTTTTCTCTTGCTGCTTTGAAGATTCCCTCCTTATCTTTAGTCTTGGGTAATTAATTATGATTTGCCTTGGTGTGTGCTTCCTTGGGTCCAGCTTCTTTGAGACTCTCTGGGCTTCCTGGACTTCCTGGAAGTCTATTTCCTTTTCCAGATTGGGGAAGATCTGCTTCATTATTTTTTCAAATAAGTTATCAATGTCTTACTCTTCATATTCTCCTTCTGGCATCCCTAGGATTTGGATGTTGGAGCGTTTAAAGTTGTCCCAGAGGTTCCTCAGCCTCTCCCCAATTTTTTGAATTCTTGTTTCTTTACTCTGTTCTGCTGGAATGTTTCTTTCTTCCTTCTGCTCCAAATCATTGATTTGAGTCCCGGTTTCCTTCCCTTCACTGTTGGTTCCCTGTATATTTTGCTTTATTTCACTTTGCATAACCTTCACTTTTTCCTCCATTTTGTGACCATACTCCACCAATTCTGTGAGCATCCAGATTACCAGTGTTTTGAACTCTGCATCTGTTAGGTTGGCTATCTCTTCATCTCTTAGTTTTATTTTTTGGAGCTTTGATCTGTTCTTTCCTTTGTGCTACATTTTTTTTGTCTTGGCATGCCTATTACATTGTGAGGGGGTAGAGCCTCAGGTATTTGCTAGGGTGGGGCAACCCACGTCAATGCCTTGTGGGCTCTGTGGGGGAGGGGTCCAAGAGGGAACAATGCCGCTTGCTTGGCTCTGGGCAGGCTCTCAGTCACTTCCCCCACAACCCACA
Source organism: Mormoops blainvillei (assembly GCA_004026545.1). Lineage (NCBI taxonomy): Eukaryota > Metazoa > Chordata > Mammalia > Chiroptera > Mormoopidae > Mormoops > Mormoops blainvillei. Next base: position 205,929 of record PVJD01001371.1, on the reverse strand, counting down.
AGCAAATTGGGCTCTTAGGGTACTGATTACCAGGTGGGTGGGTTAGTGTACATTCCAGGACCCTGAGGGTCTCAAACAAGCTCTCCCGTGAGACTGGTGGTTTCTCCCACTGCCACAAGCCCCACAGGTTTTTACTGGGAGAGGTTTTGAGGCTTTCTTTTCCCGGGGCGGGAACCCAGGGTTGCACGGTCTCTCTCACTTCGCAGTTGATCCTCCCAGTTTATCTGCATGCAAATGTGGGGCACCCAGCCCACTAGCCGCTACCTTGCTGTGTGTCCTCTCTGCCCCGGCTGCCCATCTCTGCTCCTCCTACCAGTCTGGGTGAATGTGTCTTCTTTAACTCCTTGGTGGTCAAACTTCCATACAGTTCGATTTTCTGGCAGTTCTAGTTCCTTTTTGTTTTTAAATTTGTTGTTGTCCTTCTTTTGGCTGTGTGAGGAGACAGAGTGTATCTACCTATGCCTCCATCTTGGCTGGCAAAAATAAATAAATAAAATCTTAAAAAAACAAAATTAAATAAAAAACTTAAAAAACCCAACATCTTTGTGTCCCCATGTTTTGTTATATTCAGTAAAATCAGGAACGAAAAAATTACATGTATGAAATACAACAGAAAACAGTGCAATATTAACTATATTTTTAAGGGCATTTTCTACAATACCATCTCTTTTTATCGCTAAGTAAATTTATTCAATTTTATTAAAAATTCACTTTTATGACATGGTAAGTCATCTCCAATATAGCATTAATAGAAACTGCAACCTTAACCACATGTTCATTTATACACATGTCTAGGGAGCTGCTGAAATCACCCAGTGTATACCCTACACTGTTGTGTGCAGAGGAGTGTGACCCAAGTGAAGATGTATTCCCTATGCAACAAGCTTACAATCTGGCTATAATAAATTTCTGAGAAACAATCAAAGAAAAATTTTAAGTCAATGCAATACCGACTCACACTTCAACAATCACAGCTTGTGTAATTCAATCATAATGAGGAAGTGCTGCTGCTATTGTTTTAATAATAGAATAGTCGACTAAGGTGAATTGGAATATTGCATAAAAGGAAAAAGAAAATACTAAACTGCCTGGGAGCCTGTGAGTCATTTTAATTTGTGGAAGACTCAGCTTAGATTCCTGCACCTTTCAGTGTTGAAACAGAGCAATGGAGCTTGTTTTCTTCCTTTTCCCATCAAATCTGTCTGCCTCATATGTGGAAGCTAAAAACAGTGGGAGAAACAAGAATGGAGAAGTGCTATTTGCTTTATTCCTTTGGTAGTTTATCCTACCAAAATGATGAAAAGGGAAGAAACCGAGTTTGAAGTCACAGCCTGCAGCAGGAAATAAAGCCTGGAGAAGCTGACTCCTAAAGAAATCTCAGAAGACCAGTTTTGAATTCCAAAGACTTGATCTCAGAACAGAAGTATGTGAAAAGAAGTTCAGATGTGCCCTTGAACTAGAAAGAGAAGAAGCAGTAAATAATGAGGACCACCAACAAAAGTTTGGTGAGAATGGCATCCATTTTTTTTTTAAGGTTTTTAGTTAGCTGAAAGGCTTTTTCTATATGATGATACACTTGACTGCTGAATGTTTAAGCTGACCTGATTTAGTAAAGATTTCGTTTTGAAAAATTGGAGAAGGACTGTTTAATTTTCATGGAGACCAACTACTACAGTAACATAAATAGCCTTCGCCCTTCTCTGGGGAGCTAGGACCAGTATACTATTGCCAGCTAATGGGTAGACCATGTTATTGTCCCAAAAGTTTCCCAAATCATGAAGTCTTCTTAAGGGAAGTATCTTAAAAGCTAGTACTAAATGACTCGAGAAAGCTAAACTCCAGGCCTAGTCTATATTAGTCTGCTCAGGCTGCCATAACCAAACACCAGACTGGGTGGCTTAAACAAAAACATTTATTTTCTTCTCTGGAGCCTGGAAGTCCAAGGTCAGAGTGCCGGCAAGTTCAGTTTCTGGGGAGACCTCTCTTCCCGTCTTGTACACAGCTGCCTTCTCACTTGTCTTCACATGGCCTTGCCTCTGGCCTTGTGTGATGAGCTAGTGAGGCCTCTGGTGAATCTTTTTCTTATAAGGTCACCACTTCTGTTGGATTAAGGCCCCACCCTTACAGCCTCAATGAATCTTTATTATTTCCTTAAAGGTCCTATCCCCAAATACAGTCACACTGGGGATTAGGGCTTCAACATATGAATTTGGGGGGCTACACAGTTCAGTCCATACATCCTTCATCTCTGTAATGACACTGTGTGGCCTTATTTTGATGAGCCTGTGCCTGCTGTATAGCACGGGCAGCTTGTGGAGATGCTTCCTCCTAGAGCCTTCCTTCTTACTTTGTCTTCGCTCATAAAACGCCCCCCCCCTCCCCCCGAGTCTAGAGAAGCTAAAATTTGACACACATGTGAACACTTCACTGTACTCTCTCTTTCTCTTTTTTCCTCCCTAGAAGACTCGGGAAAATGATTTTCTCCATATCATTTCTTCTTTCTCTCTTTCTGACTCTAGCTAAACTTTAATGCTAGACAGCAGTTAATCCTCTACACTATAAAAATGTCTGCAAACTAAGTTCTTCAAACTTGGTTATTGATAAGCTAGGGAGAAGAAAACAATTAACTTTTAAAGTTTTCTCCCAAGTCAGTGTGGCTATTGTCTTGCTGCATAATCCTATTTTGTAATAATTTAAGTCTTCTTAGATAACATGTAATATATTTAGGTGATTCATTTTGTATGTGTGGTTAAAAACAAGATTAACAGTCTCGAGATAAAATAAAACATTTTATATGTGTACAAGGTAAGTAGGACTTGCCATGATGCAAGTCACTGTACTTTACTGTAACAAGAAGAGAATGTTTCTTTCATTTAGGTTCTTGGCTCTCCTACATTGGTGAGAGTCCTTATCAGCATTTACTGATGCAGGGAATAGTTAAACCAAAAAGATCAAGTTGAATGGGCTACAGAAAAGCTCTATGCAGAAATGCTGATTATCTTCTTAGACACACATCTTCGATTGCCAGTAAGCATTAGAGATGATTAAAAGAGAAAGGAGGTAAGAATTGTTAAAATACGCAATGGGGAATTGTTGAAACTCACTAAAATTACTGGATGTAGTGCTCAGATGAATCTAGAAGATGGAAATAATTTCTTTCCTCTTAAGTTCTTACTAGGTGTCCGGAAGCCACTATATCCCCAAAACTTGTATTTGGGCATCATTTTTGGCATTTCGTGAGCTCTCTATGCTAGTCTTCCTCCAGGTGACCCTTTAACAGAGAAGCTAATCCATAAGATTAGTTTCCTTATCATTTCTGGATCCAGTTAATAAACCAGAAGCACAAGAAGAAGACTTACATTTATTTATTTAAGACTTTATTTATTCCCTAAATATTTATTGAGTACCCATGTTCCAACCATCGTTTTAAGTTCTGGAAACACGCCACGACTAAACCACAGACTCCTGCGCTCACTGCCTAGCAGGAGTGACAGAGAAAGGAATACGTGATTTCCATTTGGTGAGATGAGTGCCTGTGTAGAAATAATCACAGGACACAGTGAGGTAAGAAAGGAGCGAGCAGGGAAAAGGCACCGCAGAGGAGATAACACTAGTGCTGTGTCTTGAAGGATGAGGAGGAGTTCTCCGGGCTGAAAAGGCAGGAATGACATGCAAAATAAGCCACAACATGTGCTAAGACAGGGTAGTGGAAAAGCAAGAGTATAAAATGGCGTCTCTATTTTAATTATATTCTGCTTGACTCCAGGCAAAAGTCACAGTGGTTTTATCTTTCATAAATCTTGCCAATTAATCTTTAAAGAACTGAAACCAGTAGCATAGCATATTTACACATTTTTACATATTGGTTTTTAAGGGGTGAAGTTCATCCTTAAAATCAAAATGAAGTTTAGTTTCTTCCAAATATTTTACAACATGTTTTCTTTTTCTGTAAAAAAGAAGAAAAAACAAACCCAAAGATAAACTGCAGTGAAATGGCAGCAATGCACCAAGGAGGAGAGGTTTGTGTAGGGATGCCCTTACTACGGCACTCACTTTCATCTGCCCAGAAAGAGAGCATTTTAGGGACGTGCATTCTAGTCTGACATGGCATGGCTGTGCTTTTAGGTCACAGTGTGACAGCTGTGGGAGTCCGACATTTCTGCTCTGTTCTTGCCGCCTGCCTTCTAGCACCCGTCTGAGGAGCAAGAGCTGCAGCTCTGAGCTGTAAATCCAAGACATTAGCCTCTCTCACCAGGGGTGAAATAGCTTTAAGTTAAAAATGCAAGTGAGTTCAGAAATAGTCTCCTCTCGCCTTTTTATATTTTATGTGGCTGGATTAGAGAATTCTTTGACAAATTCAGCTGCCCTTTCCCCAAGTCTTTTATCTGATAGCCTTATGTGATGGTTAGTTCCTCCCGAGATGGAGATGTAGACGTGATTGGGCCCTGGGGCAGTGTGGGAAAAGGTCAGGCTTGGCTAACACCACAAATCGTCTGCCAGAAATTCGCCCTGGTGGTCATCGCTCACTGACTCCATGGTGACAAAAGTGTTACTTTATTTTCCATTGAGCTATGCTTCCTTTTATAGAATTACCTCGGGAAACTTGTGGGAAGAATGAGGAGGAGGAATGATTGATAGGTTTGGGGCATTTTTCTATTTTTGGATATAATACCACCAAATATTATCAAAGTATGTTCTCAACTCCTAATTTTTGGGCACAGTCTCAGTAGGCTGGAAAGTGAACTAATGCAATAAGCATTTGGGAACCCCAATTGCATATGGAGAGGTCCGAGCAATGGCAGGTCAGCAGGTAAAGGGCCAGGCTTAGCGTAACTAAGAGAAGAAATTCATTTTGAGGTTAGGGAAAATGTGTCTGGTATTCACTAAGGCTTGGGGAAACATGAACTTATATCCTGCTGTGGGTATGTTACTTCATGTAATTCTTTGGGCGGATAATTATAAAAATCAAATACATGAAATTATTAACCTAGAAACTTCAGCCCAAGTAATTTATCTTTTAAATGTGTTTGCACAAGCAGTTAAATATTCATGTATGAAGATCTTGCAGATTAGAAACAACCCAGATGACCATAATAGGGAAATGGTTTAAAATGGCACAAAAATGGACAGTACATTGTACAATAAGTTATCAAACATTCAATGAAAAGAATGATATTTATGTAGTCATATTTATGATGCAGAAATTCATCTTAAAGTAAAAAACAAGGTACAAAACACTATGTATAATGTAACATTATTTATGTAAGAACAAAAGTATATGTATTCTTGCATATTTATAAAGTTCCAGGAAAAATATCTCCTCCAAACACATAATACTACTAATAGTAATTATACTTGAGGAATGCACGGAGTGCATGTATATGATTTTTAAAAATTATGTGCATACATCACTTTTATGATAAGATAGTTTTAAGAACTAGGTAAGGTAGGACACAAAAAATAGTAAGCATAAATTATAACATTATATACATTTGATTAATTACTTTTCCTTGAAGCACTTCATTTTTCTTCAGGGACATCATTCTTAAGTGATGTGTTTTTCTCCTAAGTCCTGGTCATTCCTGATGTTTCTGTCATTGCCTGTCTGCCACCATTTCCTAAAGATTTGTGTTGGACCTATTCTCCTCTCACGATACACATGTTCCCCAGATAAACTGATCTGCCCCATCCCTCTGGTTTCACTTCCCACCTTTGTGCTGGTGGCTCACAGGTATATTTCTCAGTGCAGCCTCTTCTCCTGAGTCCCTGATCAATACATCTAATTATCCTCAGAGCTTTGTATCTCACACTTAACATAACAAAACAAAACTATTCTTTTATCTTCAAACAATCCTATCCTCCTTCAATATTTCTCTTCACAGTAAATGTCACCAGTCAAAGGTCACCAGGAGACAGTTCTAGTCAAACAAAGTTGGGTTTGTTATTGGCTGCAGCAAGGATGACTGGCTGCTCACACAGGGAACATGGCGTCTCAGTGAGAGTGTGTTAGGAGGGGTTGATGAAGAAGATGGGCTTGTGTTAGGTGGTTTTGGGTCGCCTAACACAAGCCCATGAAATTGGCTCTGGATTGGGTGTATTTATTAGGGACAATCCCATAATTGGGTATCTTAATACTTTTTACATACTGGAATGGAATGAAGCAGGGTGAATGCTATGGTTGGCAGAGAAGCAGCAGTCATTTGTGTTTATAGGAAGGATGTATTGTTTGGTCATTTTAGTGGTTTGCATTGTCAAATGACAAAACACCTTAGCAACAACTTTGATGTCCACTCGTGGGAAAGTAGTCTGTGGATTGGGGGAGCACAGTTCATCACAAGTAGTGGCGCACTGTTCCTGAGGGACTTCGGTCAAGAGCGAGTGAGTTTCACAGTGTTAGAAGAGACAACGTGGAAACTGGGTGTGATGGGCTAGAAGGCTGGGGATTTCCTTACACGGTTAGCGGGTCCTATTTGTAGGGTAAGGTGAGCTGGTGAAGCCGATTTGAAGGACTGTGAGTGCATGTTAGGTTTCCTTCACAGGTGTTTTCCAATAGTGTAGGCTGACACATTTACATTTGTGACATGGGCTGGGCCACATGGCGGTCTACATTTTGGGGTCCTGGTATAGGAATTAACTTTATCAGCATGGTGCTCTTATGTTACCTGAGCCCCATCATAATCATGGAGGGCCATGTTTTTGTCTTGTGCCATGATGCTCACAGAATGAACTTGTCTGGTGTGGAATCGTTTATGTTCAGCAGAACACCATCCCAGCTGCTTGGCACCAGGGACAGGGCTGCTTTTTCTTTTCTCACAACCACAGATCCACTTGCCCGAGTTAGAAACCTGGTGTCATCCTTGAACACTTCATCCAACACATTCACCCAATCAGTAAGCTCTGCAGATGGTCCTAAATGACTCTAAAATTCATCAACCTCTCCTTTTCCCAGCTCCCACAACAATCATCTTTCATTTTTCCTACTGTGCTAGAATTCTAGCTGGTTTCAGTGCCTGTGTTTTGCTCCTTCCTTGTGGATTTCATTGATTTGTTTCATAATGCCATTCCCTTTTAAACGTATTATTCCTTTAAAACAGTACTTCTCAACTTTGGCTGCCAATTAGCATCACCATAGAAGGCTTTCACAAAATACTGACACCACTCCCTTTCCTAAGAAGAGAAATTGTGCTAACGGTTAATTACATGCATTTTGTGTTGCCATATCTTCTAAGTAAACAGAAGCCTTATCGCCTGAGTGAACTTTGAGGGGGATGGTGGCTAGCTGGGAACGGGCCAGTGAAATGTCAGAGGGGTCTGTGGGAAAGAAAGACGAGAAGGGGAGGAAGACTGAGAAATCCTGCAAGCAGCTGGCGGGGAGTATGATACTGTGACTCACATCTTCCATGCAGTATCTGACTTACAGTAGAAATACAGTAAATATTTTTAAAACCGTAGAAGAGTACAAAGAACATCTTTTCTGTCGCTTCATTGAGTTACTATTTCTATTATTATGATAAAAGAAGGAAGGATAGGAAAATTGTGACAAAAACTAACGCCAAGTAAATTAATTGTCTCAAAAGAGTGCTTTAAATTTCATTTTGAAGATGACAGCCACAGTCTCTCATTCTAGATTGATTTCTCCCCCTAGGTCTGCTTTAAACAGAAAGGCTGGAATATGTGCTTTTCTAGTGGAAGATGGCATTAACACTTATGATCAATCATGTGGACAGGGAAGAGAAAAAAAAGAAGGGTGTGAATAATCTTAATTTTGTTAGAGATGATGAAAATGTACTTCAAATGAAGATGAATTGAGTCTTCTCTTTCAAGTTTTAAGAATATACTCGGGCATCCAGTCATTTGGTTATTTATTTAACAAGTACTGTCAAGACTTCTTATGTGCTCAGAACTGCCTTGAGCTTAGTGCTGATCAGCACTGGGCAAGCTTCTTTCTTTTTGTTATGGTACAGGTGGAAAAGCTTGTTCTCGACTCTTCCAGGTTCCTTCAGCTGGTCTGTTAATTAAATTGACACAAGACAGGATAACACGAAAAAACCACATTTAATTCTGTAGTATGGGAGCCTCACATAGACAGGAGATGTTCAAGGGCAGGCTGGCGATTGTGGTTTATATACCATCCTGAGCGAAGGAGAAGGAGGTAGGGGTGCGAGGCTCCAAGGAAAAGAAGACAATTTACAGGACGATGGGAAGAACAAGCGTTTGGTAAACAGAAGTCAGCCGTAGGGTGCCCAGGTAATGGGACATGGGAGGGTCTGAAGCAACAGGTCCTGCTGAGCTGTCCCCAGCCCGTGACACCTCACTCATGTGCTGTAGTTATCTTTGATGATACTTTTCTTCCTGGACCAGACCGTCTATATAATTCCGTTAGGCAGTTACGGGAGAGGTGTAAAGCCCTTCCCAAGCTCTTTGGGCATTGATTGTCTTCAGCTCAATAATTCACATGTCAAAGCGGCACATTCCGGGGAGACTTGTTCTGGATCCCTTTGTAATACACCTTCTTAGAATTCAGAATATCACTCTTTTTTTTTTTTTCCCTTATAATTTGTGGAAGCCATCAAAGGCAAATGAATGTGCTTAAAGTATGCTTGAAATAGAAAAATAATTTCCTAAATGGATCCTATTATTTCTCTTTCCTGCTGGCAATGTCTTCTTTATGGCATAAGGAGTTTAAAAAGTGGAAACAATATTTTGTTGTCTTGATAGAAAAAGACAGTCAGAAAAGATTTCAGGTAGAAGTGTTAGAGGCTTATGCTTCTCTCATTGGAAAGTTAGCTACAAAGACCTTCTCCTTTTCCCTTCTGTCCAACATTATGCAGGAAGAATAGTAACAGTAACCCAGAACCTGTCTTTAAAAAACAAACAAACAAGCAAACAACAGTGGAGTGTAACAATGCTTTACAACCAATTAAGATAAAAACAAAATGCATTGCTAGACAATATGCTTTGCCTATGTGCCTTAATTAACTTGTTAACTTTCTTACCTCTCACCTTTTGATCAGGTTTGTAAAAACAGGAAACCCCAGGTAAGCAGGCCTTAGGGTTATGTATCATTTCCCTATGAAGAAACCGGTCCCATGTCAGGTTCCCTGGGGGGCCAACAGTGAGCCAGTGGTGGGCTTGCGTGGAGATAGGGGATGCTGTCAGGGTTGGAGCGGATGGGGAGAGGAGAAAGCAAGAGTGGGCCGAGGGAATCATCATGGAGGCTTTAGTCAATCCTGCAGGGAGCTCTGAGGATAAGAGAACTTTTTGAAGGCTGGGTCTTTCTAGCATTTTCTCATGCCCACAGACCAATTTGAGGGCTGCCCTGGGAAGGCAGTGCAACCTTGGACAAGGTGGTTCTCTTTAGCTGAGGCAGTCACCTGAAAGGGGGACCATGTGACCTGACAACCCCCCTAGGAGCTGGAAAAAAATTGCTTCCATCTTGCAAGTGGGAGGTATGGGAGGTGCACCTCCCCGCACACCACACAGACTGCAGGAGGGTGTGACAAAGGCACCGAGAGCCCTTGGATTTGTGTAGATTGCGTCATAAACATTGAAGCTGGAAGGGAAGGAACCTAAATATTCCTGTCACCGGGCAACTCAATAACCAAACTGGTGAGATATTATGTTTGTGTTTGTGCATATGTGTGAAGTTGTCACATGACATCTCTCAATCTCTTCCCAGCTAGATGCCTTTATGTGTTAATGTAGTTATGTGCTTACTTATTAATTAATTCATTCATTTCTCAAGCTATTCTGTGATGATTTCTGAGAACAGATTTTAGGGAATTCTTGCTGACAGAGCCTTAAAGCTGGAGATTATAAAATACCTTTAAAAGATATTTATAACTTACAAAATTTCAGTTAATATGTAGTTAACCTCTCACTAAAAAGTTGATGGGAAAACACATGTTTATGGAATAAAAATGCTTTGTTTGTTTTCCCTCTTTCATTCTGGAGATTGAGGCCTGTGCGGAATCTGTCAGCAGCAACCCATAAAGTTGGGTGGTCAGAGTACTAACACCCCCTGCCAACCAAACCCTTGACAAAGACAAAAACAGGATTCTAACCTCCAACTTTCCTGAAGCTCTAGGATCCCTTTCGCGCTCTCTCTCCCTCTCTCTCTCTCACTTTGGCACACACAAGGCTCTTGAGTTGAAAATTAACATCAGTGTAATTTATGGAGAAGATTAGGGCTAGGATGAGTGGATATTGTTAACAAGTAATGAGAATAGCAATTTTACCTTAAGTGCTTTTCTTGGCATAGTTTGCAAGTGTGAGCTGCTTTATTACGTAACTGCTATCATGATCATAGGGCTGATTTCATATTCACAGGTTCTATCCACACTTAAAGGGGATGGTATCATACAAGGGCCAAGGCCATTGGAGGCAGCTTAGAATTCTGCTGGCCACAGTGTATAAGATTTTGTGTCAATTTCTGATAGTTCCCCAAACTCTTAGTCTTTAAATTCCAATTCTTTTAATCTAAGTGAATGTTTACCATTGACGCCTCTTATTCATGAATTTCTGGAGTCAGATGGGACTCTCTGTATACTCTACATTTGCTTTACCTTTGAACCTTCTTCAGTGTTGTGAAAGCAGTCTAGATTTAGAAGAAATTTGGAGAGGAACTTGGGATTGTTTTGTTTTTTAGTTCCAGAAATGTAACTAATGGGAGGGCTGCGGTGACATGACGCTACTCGGAAACTCAAGGTCTGCACTTTTCCATTGCCTCCGCTACTTGTGTCTTTGGTGAGAAAGTGGTCAAGTTTCTTCCTTTTCTTGTTCTTTCACGACATATGTAGGCAGTTCAACAATACTTACCTAACAGTCTATTTTTCCTCACTGGCCTGCAATTCCTACTCTGTTTCTGGGACACACAGCAAGGCATGGGAAAGTACCGTGGCTGTGGGCCATGGTTAGATCTCTTTGCACAGTTTCCATGGTTAGATCTCTGTGCACAGTTTCCAGCACTAGAGCCCAGCTGGGCTCCTTGGGCCGGTGGTATGGCATGCGAAGTGATGTAGCATCCTTTTGACTTAAGGGGCCTGTGGATTAGACATGAAGATGAGTTTCAGCAGATGTCTGCTTGCACAGAAGACATTGAAATTGAATGTATACACTCTGATTCTCTGGTCTTTTGTAAGATTCTCAGAATTTAGATAAAATCCTGGGGAAATGGAGGGAAACTACAGATGGAATAAAAGAGTAGTAGAATGAAATATCAAGAGAAATTAATTAGAATAATACAATACAATAAATAGCATTTTATTTATAGCATATCTGGGTTTGTGGACAGATAGCCATTTTTTTTTTTCTCCACTCTCTCCAGACCCTTGGGCTGGAGAAGTACTTATGGAAAGAATTGTGGATGGGTGGCATTTTCACCCTTTAATCAGTATATTCCTTTTTCATTTCAGTCTTTGCTGTGCCTAAGAGAAATATTTTGGGTCCCTCCCCACATGTATTATTAAATATGCAATTTTATGTAAGTGTAGAAAAGGAGTTTAGACCCCGAATTCCCCTCTATCATAAAATTAATAGACTTATCATATCTTTTATGTGTTAATTAACTGGGGGTGTCCCAGTTAATTGTTTGGTGTAGGAAATTGCAATGTGGGCTTTTAAAAGGAAATTCATTGAATTAGAGAGTTGAGTCTAGACAACTGGCTTGTATTTATCACAAAGGCAGGTCTTACTAGAGGGACAGATATATCTTGTACGAACTTATTTAGAAGTTGCTTCATACCTTCATAACACTCACATTAATGCTGAGGTTCATACTGAGGAAAAGGTTCACTTATGAGTATAACAATACAAATAGGTTAAGTCAAAAGGCCCTTCTCTTTGCCTACCAATTTTTACGTGGACTTAAGAAAACCAAGAGAGATTCCCAATCTTGAATGTTATCTCTGCTTATTAAAATGCAGGTATAAAACCAGTGAAATGCAATACAACTGCAAAAATATGAAAATTGTCCATTGGCAGTCCCCTCTCTTTCTTCCTCCTAACAAAGAAATGCGCCCTTCTTGCTGAGTCAATCTACATAAGAAGGTACAGAGAGAGAAAGTTTGGTGAGGAGTAGGAAAACAAACTATATGATTAGAATTGCGGTGGAGAGTGAGGCATTGTGTTGAAGTAGAAAGGGTATTTTTGTAAATGACAATGTGGACTCTTTATTTGGATGTTCTAAACTACATTTGTTTTAAACTACATTTAGTGTTCATTTGAGTTTACTGAATGCAGCACAGCCCTAAGACAAAAAAATGTGTGAATTTAAGACATATAATTATTACAGCGGTATGTCCCTGAATTCAAATAGCAGTGATATTTTAGACCAAGGAATTTTGCTATGAGACACGCCCCCCCACCCCCGCCCCCGCCCCAGTTGAGCATTACAGGAAATCGCCTCTCTGTCTTTCCCGTGGCCGGGTTGCACCAGCAGCAGTAACAGGGGTGCTTCACCACCAAACGTGGGGTGATGGCAGTAACAGGGATCAAGTCCAGCAGAGCGCCATCAGCTGTGGGGTCTGGCTTAGATATGAGACTTGTTCATCTATTTTCTTGGTATGTGTTAACGGCTTGTTCCCGAACACATGTAAGCCCCTCGAGAATCCTCGTAGGTACTCAGAAGGCAACCTGCGACCTTGGAAAATTATGCTGGTCATTTGAGAACTTTCAAACTTCTGGGTGTAAATATAAGGGAGTCCTACCCTGTTGATATAAGCTAGCGCCATGTTCTGCTAGTGCCAGCATTTTTTCTGGTGTATTTCATTTAAGCTCTGGTGTACACCAAGAATATTTAGAATACCTAGAGCATCAAATATTCTGTCTCGTTAGCTTTAAGTTAATAAAAAGTCAGAGCTTTGTTACTAAATATAACGACAAGATTTGAATTAGTTTATCTTGAGCCTTTCCTTGTGACAGTAATTAATTATATAGCAGGGCTACGCAACTGACAATTTCATTTTATGACAATAAAATCATATTTACCTGTTTACTATGGAAAATGAAAATAGGACATTAATCCAACTTACAACCAAAGTGATATCAAAGTATAAAGTTAAAAAAGAGTGAAGTAAAAGTCTAGCCCTACTTTGTCCTTACTGCTGACCTCAGCAAATCCCCAGCTTCTCTAGAGAGCCTCCTGGATCGTTAGCCTATTAACGGCGAGCGACACTCTGTGGAGTTAGAAAACGGCTTCCTAGTTAAGGATTCTGGGAGGAAGTTGGAATATTGAGGGGAAAAACTAAGAGACTCCTGGTGCGGATCCAAAGAAATGCTGCTGCCTTGACTTATCTTTCTGAAACTGAAAGAGCGTGCAGATGCGATAAAGTGGCAACCTGCCTGAATAGAATCTGAAGCTTGATTCATGATTATCAGTTGGGATATAATTATGTGCTGCTGTCTCCAAAAGAGGGCGGACTGAGTCAGAATTCCAGCTGTGTCTCTTCCAAACTTTTGCTCATATATCTAAGCCAAGCATCTACCTGTAATACTTTGGCGAAATCTGTCACCACCTGCAATTACATGGTAACTTGGCCATCAGTAGCCAGGTTTCTTCCTCTCTCAACCTTTTCTTACTCCTCTTACATGCCACAGACATATACATACAACATGAGAACCATGTTAATAGTGCTCACTTTCCTCGTGGAAAGAAATTAACTGGAGGGCAATACTGATATTCCTGAACCATGAGGAAGATTATTTAGGGACAAACTGTGCTTAGCTTATCATATCTTCTAAATGTAGAACTTTTATTTTTTTATTTTTTAAAAAGATTTTATTTATTTATTTTTAGGGAAAGGGGAAGGGAAGAAGAGAGGGAGAGAAGCATCAGTGTATGGTTGCCTCTTGTGCACCCCTCACCGGGGGCCTGGCTCGCAATGCAGGCATGTGCCCTGACTGGGAATCAAACCAGTGACCCTTTGGTTCACAGGCCGACACTCAACCCGCTGAGCTACACCAACTAGGGCTAAATGTGGGACTTCCATATAGAGCAGCAAGTGAATGCTTTACCGAGCTTTAAAAATATTACAGATTTCTCTAGAAACATGTAAAAGCACTAGATCCATCCCCAATTTGGCCCAGAAGAAAAGACCTTTTTTTTTTTTTGCATTGAATATTGGTGACTTCATGGAATTGCTGAAATAAAGTTAAATATACCAGCTTAAAGAGAATACAAGATTTAAGGACTGCCAAGACACATTAGTTCATGAGCAACTGCAAAGATTGTAACAGAGAAAAGCTTCTAAATGACCTTTCTTACATTGACATATATTATGTATACTGTATTTTAACTCATAAAAAGAACTCTTGTAGAGAGTGAAGAGACTATAATTTAATGTTTACTTTCTGGTGATCTGTCTGGGTAAATGTATAGAATTTTGAAGAATATATAATTAAGATGCTACTTTGACTTTCTCAGTTATCAATTGTCTCAAGTCAGCCTTTGCTAAGTGTTAGATGGCAATCAATTCATGACCAGGTAATGATCGAAGAATGATTCATAAACTCTAGATACAGGAACACTGGATCGATGTGAGGGAGACAAGCCAGCAATTGCTTGTTCTTGCCCCCTTTTCCCTTTGTTGTCAGTCCCTTTTAACCACAAAGACTAGTTCATATTGCAGGCAACGGGTCGGTATTCATTATGCTTTCCTTTCCTTATGGTAATATCATGTATCTGAGTGAGGCTTACATGAAGGTTGGTATTTCAGAACATTTATGGTGGGATGCTTAGAACCTGCCCAATAATAGACTGATAGGAGTGTCTATCCTTACTTTGATAATCCATTTCATATGCGGCCCCCACTCTGATATCAGGGCACTCTTTTCTTTGTTTCAACTCTTGTCTTTTCTTTTTGATACTCATAAGATGATTTTCTTATCAACTACCTCACCTTGCAACATGTGAAAGACAAGTAGATTTTCTCATATTTTGAGAGCAGGAAAGATGCTGTACCCTCTCCTTGTGTGGCTAATGTGCACTACCTAGGAGGAACTCAATATATATTTGTTAAATAGTGTGGAAGTTTACATGAAGAAATGGAAATCAGAGAGATCATGTGTGTTCCTAAAGGCAATTTATCGAGTTAATAATATATGAAGAATTAAACATTTTTCTATTGACTTAAAGATAATCCTTTTCAACAACTTACATCATACACAAAAATAAACTCAAGGTGGATAAAAGACTTAAATATAAGTCATAAAACTCTAAAAGTCCTAGAGGAGAACATAGGCAGGAAAATCTCAGATATTCCACGCAGCAATATTTTCACCAATATGTCCCTAGAGCAAGGGACATAAAGGAAGAATAAACAAATGGGACTTCATCAAATTAAAAAGCTTCTGCACAGCTATAGAAAACATCAGCAAAATGAAAAGGGAACCAACTGTATGGGAAAATATATTTGCCAATGATATCTTGGACAAGGGTTTGATCTCCAAAATATATAAAGAACTCACATGACTCCAATCTAGGAAGACAAACGACCCAATTAAAAAATGGGCAAAGGACCTGAACAGGCACTTCTCCAAGGAGGACATACACAGGGCCCAGAGACATATGCTTAGGATATGTCTCTGATGCTCAGCATCACTGGCCATCAGAGAGATGCAAATTAAAACCACAATGAGATATCACTTCACACCAGCCAGAATGGCCATCATAACCAAATCAACAAACAACAACTGCTGGTGAGGCTGTGGAGAAAAGGGAACCCTGGTGCACTGCTGGTGGGAATACAGACTGGTATAGCCACTGTGGAAAACAGTATGGAATTACCTCAGAAAACTAAAAATGGAACTGCTTTTAGACCCAGTAATTCCACTGCTGGGATTATACCCTAAGAATCCAGAAATGCCAATTCAAAAGAACCTATGTACCCTAACATCCATAGCAGCACAATTTACAATAGCCAAGTGCCGGAAGCAACCTAAGTGCCCATCATAAATGAATGGATCAAAAAACTGTGGTACATTTGCACAATGGAGTACCACACAGCAGAAAGAAAGAAGGCGCTCCTACCCTTCGTGACACATGGATGGATTTGGAGAGCATTATGCTAAATGAAATAAGCCAGGTGGTAAAAGATAAATACCATGTGATGTCACCTACAAGTGGAGACTTATCAACAGAACAAACAAGCAAGTAAAATGTAACTGGAGACATTGAAGGGAAGAACAAACTGACAGTGAACAGAGGAGAGCAGAATCAGGGAAACAGGGAAAGGATGGTCAAGGAACATATATGGGGGGCTCATGGACAAAGTCAATGGGGCGTCAGGGATGGGGCGTCAGGGAAGGGGGAATGGTGGGGGGAAAATGGACAAAACTGTACTTGAAAAACAATAAAAAAAATAATGCTTTTCTGTTAGAGGTGACAGTTGAAGGTATTTTACATGGCTATCTGAAAACTACAGTATAATTAGGATCCTAGAAAGGCTTTCCACAGGAAATTCAAGGTCTCTGATTTTGCTAAGATTCCTTTAGCAGCCTGAATCATTATAACAGAAGCAAGCACCAGTAAAAAAAAAAAAAAAAAATCTTACTAATGTTAATGGGGTCACCTTTGACCAAGTTCAGGTGCTGGTCTACTAAGATATCCCGTTCTCCATCTTAGTTGTCATAAACATCCAAAGATTTATTGAACTGTCCAACCAGAGATGGTATTATCTTGATTTTGAGGAATATTAGCTCTTTCTCCTTTCTTTTTTATTTGGTTATTTTGTCATTTGGTATATTGAAATACAATCACTTCATAGCTTCTTCATGGCCACATTTTTCTTATCAGTTTTATATAATATACATACCATGAACAGATTGTTCACAAATAAATCCAGATGTTATACCATGATACCCTGTTCAGCCTGAAATAAGATACCCTGAAATAAGAGTGCATGGAAAACATGTAGAAATTAACATGTTATTACTTTTACCATTATATTATTATTGTTTTTACTGGAGAAGAAATGCAGGAACTTATTTAGTTTTCTATTTTGTAAGCATTTCATATATATAAATAAAGTAACATTATTTCCCCACAGCATAAAATGTCTTATTGCCTCATGTAATTAATTAATTAATAATACTGGGCATTGTATGTATGGTGAGTCACAATATACAATTTTTTCCCTTGTGTTTCTATTTTTGTTTTCCGTTTTAAATATCTTGTTGATATAAACATTAAGGAAATTTGCTGCTAATGAAGCATATAATGGAAACAGATGACTCCACTTATCTTTTTTGTTCAGCTCACAGGAGAAATAGCACTTCTTATTATGAGAGCAATATGTAACTCTGTTTATTGAAAGGGCCCTAGTGAATGGCTGTTAGGAAGCTAAGTAATGGTAGTCGCTCTCTGAGCTGTCACTTCATCAGAGAATAATTTGGTTACAGAATGGAGCAGATGTTCGGTCTACATTTGTGTACTTGAAACATACCAAAAGCACAAAGTCAGGCTAAGAGCACTTGTTGGTGAATGGAAGATGCAAGGAGAAATAAAAAGGAAGAATCACAATGCAGCAGGTTCTAGAAAGCATTTGGTTGAATACATTGAAAGGATCCAAATGGTAACAAAAAAATATCTTGCACAATATCCAGCCCTGGGAAAAGTAAGACTTCAAAATGTGCTATGTAGTTTCAGCTATGATAACAAAAAATCATGGTGGAACTATTACAGTTCTTAGAATAAAAGAAACTAAAGCCAAATTCATTGTGGTTTCAATTCCCCAGTGCTTGATGTCATGAGTTGCCTTCTCCACAAATAAAATATTTCTAGACCAAATTTTAGGTGAAATTTTATTATCATTAACTCATAAATCTATTTTGCCTTCATGTATATACAATAAACTAATTTTAAACTGAAGCTACAGTGCACTCTCTTACTCTCAGAGGAAGAATGCACTTCCTTTTGTTTGGTATATGACTTAACCCCCCCAAAAAGCAAAACAACGCAACACTTTGGTCTAGGTCAGGGTTCCTCTAACCTCGGCACTGTGATCTGTAGGTTGGATAGTCCTTTGCTGTGGGGGCTGTCCTCTGTAGAGTATTTAGTAGCCTCTCAGCCTCTACTCAGTAGATCTTGGTAGCATCCACTCCATCAAGTTGTGGCAATTAAAATGCCTCTAGACATTGCCAAATGTCCTCTGTGGGCAAACTGCCCCCAGCTGAGAGTCACTGCTCTAGATTCTGGTCATCTGATATTTCCAGGATGATGTGATCTGAAATCCTAATAGCACTCAAAGAATGCTACTGAATGATGAAATACGGACTTCAATCAATACGATTGCTCCAGTCTTCGAAAAAAATAGAAAAGTTTTGAAAGATATATTAAAAATAACAACTTTATTGGCAATCAAAAATGGGAAAAATTACTCCATATGAATTACTTGATCTTCAGGGACTTTGTCGCTCAATGTGAATAAATAGCTATAATCATAAAATTAGCATGCTGCCTTCAGTGCCTGGCGGTCATCTTTTATTCATTGGATAATTATTTACCACTTGGTATGTTTTACCTGGTGCCTCTGACTGGCAATGTATTATAAAAGGCTTTCATAGCTATTATGCATGCACCATGCTACATTTTACTTTTCTTTATCACGCAAAGAGGGACTGGCATTAATTCCAAGATGTAAGAATGATTTTCCTTTTTCGCACAGTGAATATACCAATACCTCCCACTGGTACAAATAAGCCTAGAGGGGATGAAATATAATTTGGCATCATTTTAAGTGCTACAATTTCAAAGACAGGACAAATCCTAAATTTAAGAAATGCTAAATTTGGGAGGGATTCTTGTGCAATGAGAAAGCGGCAAAAGTGTTTGCTTTGTGCCAGGTACTTTTCCACTGTCATTTATTTGAGGTTCATTGACCCTCGGCATACAGCAGAAGGGCTTTTCCGAGGGCTCATCGCAGCCCCCGTGTGCCCTCCTACATGAACAGCTGCAGCACCGCTGTCAGTGCACAGCTGCCCCACTTCTGTCACATCCTGCTTTCTGTCTTTCCCCAGCTTTGTTGATCCCAAGACTGCTACCACCCGGGAAACTTCTAGCATGCCAGTCCCCACGTGAGAGTCTGTTTGCTGGGGAACCCAACCAGCAACAGTTGGTGCCAGGAGTGGTCTGAGAGAGCGGACTCTGTGATGAGAGTGGGGGGCTCTAACACTCATTGGCTCACTGTCAATGAGGAGCTATCACAGCGGGGGTATTTGTGGACAACGCATAGCTTTTTTTCAAGCAAAGTAGCGGTGAAATTGTTAAAACTTTCACAAGTGGTAATTTGGGATGGCATATCAGTGGAAAAAGTTAGTGGGAGCAACATTAGAAGTGAGGGAGAAAGAACAAATATAAGGACCATGAAATTAGATGAGATTTTCTAGACATAATAGATGCTCTGGAGAGAGACAATGAAAAGCTGAGGACAGCTAATTGTTAATTAAAGGTTGACTACAGAAGACAGGAGTCCTCCATGGCAGCATGAAAGTAGTCCACCCCACCATTCTTTTAACATTGTTCTGTAAATGATGGCTTATAAATTCACATGCAGCGGTGGATAAAAATCCTGTTTTCTTAAATGACTCTGGGTGTTAACTTCAAAGGAAGCAGACACAGCCTTCAGGCATTTCAGCTCCTGGAGATTTGCTCACTTTCAACCGTAACATCAGGATGACAAACCAGAAAACCAGACTGGTTTGACTGCCTGGTTTTAAAAACCAGACCACGCTTGACTGTCTCCATGAAGGTTATCAGAGCAGACTGTGCCCACCACCCCTCCCTCCCTTTGGTTTTCTTTGTTCTGCCTTCCCCCTCACATCCCACCCCAACCTTATAAAAACCCCTCCCTGCGCTGAGATGCTAAGACATTCTTCGTGACATTAGTCCGCCCTTTTCTCGGGCTGCTGACTCTTGAATAAACGGACTCTCCTTGCACCAGCACTTGCCTTTGATTATTGGCTTTTCGGGCAGCAGGCAGCCAAACCTGGGTTCAGTATAATAAAGAGAGTGAGGCAGAGGACAGAGAAGGCTGGAGACTAGACATAAGCCTTAATAAAAGTACATCAGAGCTACACATAAATTTAAATTTGAAAACTAGACAGGCTCTTGGTTGGCAAAGAATAGGATTTTGAAACTTCGTATGAGGACACCTGAGAGATTCACATGAAAATCTGAAATCTCCTGCTTCTTCTGAACTTTGGAGTCTAGAGATGCAGCCACTTCTCTCTATTAATGGCAACTACTTCCGACACCTTCCTTGTAGATGAGGCGGAAGGCAATGTCCAACTCATTGTTTTGTGGAGGCCACCGGGAAGCTTTCCACAGACCTCTCCCCTTTCCATACCAAAGACAGGACTGCACCAGCCCTTGTGGGTACTTACTATGATTGTAAGATGCCCTTTAGCAATAACCCTTAGAAAACCTTTAATTAAAAATATAACAGTTTTAAAAAGTGATTACTTACAGGCCCTGGCGCATACAAGGCGCGTGGGGTGGGGAGCACAGAACAACTGCAAGTGGGCCTGGGTTCTGCTTTTATTGGGGTCAAGAGTGGGGGCCAAGGGTTTCTCCAGCTTCCTTTATTAATGAATTTAAAACAGGAATGAAAATTTAAAGCACAGAAAGATAAAAAGCAGACAGACAAACAAGTAGCTTAAATGGTAACAGCAACAGCCTTGGCGCTGGGGGAGGCAGCCTGTTTGTGCGGCTGGCAATGTGCTTATTCAGGATAGCCTTCCCTGCATGGATGACCTCTTCGAGACCCGTGCATCTTTGAAGTGGAGGCCTCACAATCAAAGTTTAAGTCAGGTGCTTGCATTACAAAAAGAAAAACCGACGGTCAGTGCTTACAGGAAAAGGCAATTTTGTGCGGTTCTCTGCATCTTTCCCATCCCTCCTCCTGCCCGCTGGGCCACCAGGCCAACGGATTGAGTCAGGATGTCACCCGATTGGCAAAGCGCTGGGTTTTCTGAAAGGGAAAAGGGACCGCACTCCAAAGGAGCAGCGAGACCTGTTCATCATGTATTGGCCAGAAGCAGAGAAGACATTTGGGACTGAACTCTGGAGTCTTGGATCAAGGTAGGTGGTACATAAAGTTGTGTAAGGAAAAGTTTGTTAATATAGGAAACTTTTTTTCTGGACTATGGGACGAATGGGTGAGAGAGGATGCCAACATGCTTCTAGCACAGATCTTAGCAGCTTGGAGAAAGTGTTAGTCCATTCCAAATGGAATAAAAATGCGCTACTCACCATGGAAGACAACAGAAAGAGAGGCCAAAAAGCTTAAAAGGGTACGCATGACAAGATGGATATGTCAGATGAGGTTGGAGGTCTCTTGGGAGAAGACCTGAAAGGCATTCTGCTCGCCACAGCAGAAGGAATGGGATGATGAGGGGACATCAGTATTGTTGAAGAGCTCGGTTGTAGCCATCACCTGGAAGCCAGGGTTGATGGCAAGAGAAGCTATCACGGAAGTAGGTTCACTGGTAGCAAAGGCAATGATACGATCCTGAAATAAGAGAGGCAGGTCGAAGCCAGGCAGGTGCCGTGATCATAATGACTGGCGAGGTCTTAGTGGTAGGTGGGGAAGCCTGGCCTGCAGGCAGCTCCGGAGGTAACTATCAGTGCGTGTCTCTAGGGACCAGATGTACTGTCAGCCAATGAGAGTGATTCTCTATCTATTTGACTAAGAAACATCAATGATGGATGATCAGGAGGTTGTGTGCAGGCATCTTAAATAAACAAAGAATCATGATTCATTGCTTAATTTTGGGACCAGAGTCAGTTTTTATACCAGAAACTTCCTAAATTCCTCCCAGATACCTGGTAGAAAGAACGCACGATATGACACGTATACAAAGTAATGACTCCTCTCATCTTCCCAAAAGTGACGACATCCACTTACTCTTGATGCCACAAACCAGAGAAAAGGAGAATGCCATCACATTTTTAGTATTATTGGTCTCACGGTTTGAGTGGCCACTGGCGCTCACAGACCTGCACCCTCATGCTGGACCCTTTCTTACAGTATGGTTATGTAAGGTCAGTTTACAGTGGATCCACAGCCGCTGGGTCCATGGATCTGTCCAGTGGTCATTTCCTTAATGTCAAAAGGTATAATTAAAGAAGCTCTTTCTGTAGTCCCTGGCACTGATTCCTTGGTTATACTAGCTTTTGTATTAAAATATTAAAAGTTTTAAAAGTTATCTTCTCCTCCTTTCCCACACACGTCTTGGCAAGCTGGAACAGCAAGAACAACATCATATTTTGAGGGCAGTGGTTGAAACCAGTGCCTAAAAAAC
Source organism: Mormoops blainvillei (assembly GCA_004026545.1). Lineage (NCBI taxonomy): Eukaryota > Metazoa > Chordata > Mammalia > Chiroptera > Mormoopidae > Mormoops > Mormoops blainvillei. The sequence continues at coordinate 183,630 of PVJD01001371.1, read as the reverse complement.
TCAAATGATTCATCGATCATGTCTTGAATTAATTCACTTTCTAGCTCTGAAAAAAGATGGACCCTAGCAGATGACATCGAACTATTACAAACAAGTAGTAGCCCCAGGTTCCGCTGCAGTGTTTTGATGTGGCCAAAGGGTAGCCAGTATTTGATGCTGCGGTGCTCCATCTGATTCCCTTTTCAGAACTGAAGAGCTTCTTCTCCCAGCTCCTAAGAATGATGCCCGGTAAAATCTTTTAATTCTTTGCCTTTTCTGTCAATTTGCCGCAGCAACACCCCTTCCCTGGGCAACCTGCCTCTAGCCTGCGGTGAATATGGAGGTGAGGGCTGTGGAGTGGGGTATGAACTCTCAATGTCTTTGCTTCAACTGTGTGACTCTCCGAAGGGCTACCCCACCTTCCAATTTCAGAGAGTCCCTTGTTAGGTCTTTACCTCGGCAAAACATCTCCTGCAAATACACTGGCCTCCCCTTTCCTGCCTTTGCACTTTCCATGGGTTCAGTTACGTACAGCCCGAAATATTAAATTAAAAGTTCCAGAAATCGACAACTCAAGTTTTAAATTGTTGTTGTTTTGAGCAGCAGGATGAAACCTCAGGAGTTGCACGCCACGTACCCCAGGACGTGAACCATCCCTTCCTCCAGCGCCCCAGCGCTGTGTGCGTCTCCACGCTGTGTGCGTCTCCACGCTGTCCGCACTCGGCTCCACGTGTCTCCACGCTGTGCTTGCTCCTCACGTGTCCGTGCTCCCACGTGTCCGTGCTCCCACGTGTCCCTCCCGTAGCTACCCTGTAGGTTATCACAAAGGCTGTCCTGGCGTTTCAGTGCTGGTGTCCAGGTCATCCTTATTTTAATTAATAATGACTCCAAAGGTGGGACGACTGACGCTGCCGTTTGGCGTTAAACCAAAGAGAGGCCGGAAAGTGAGGTTTAAGTGGAAAGGTGAGTACAGCACGGTGAGAGATTTTGAGAGAGGGCCCACAGTCACATAACTTTTATTGCAGTATATAATAGTTTTATTGTTAGTTATTGTTGTTAATCGTTTGCTGTGCCTAATTTATGAATTAAACGTTATCATAGGTACTTATGTACAGGAAAAAACAAAGTGTATGTATAGGGTTTGGTATGATCTGTAGTTTCAGGCATCCACAGGGGTTTTGGAACTATCTGCAGGGCAGAGGGGTGACCGCTGTCCTGCTCTCTTCCTTTCCCTTCCCATCCTGAGTGTGTGATGAATGTAATGTACTTCTTGCATTACGTTCTTGGAAAGTATGAACTGTGCTTTCACAGTTTGCTTCTTGGAAACTCATCTGTGACCATTGTGTATTATTTTTCTACTAGGTTTATAATCTGCACAAAATGTTACAACATCTTTTTCATTTCTCTGTCCTACTCCCATTTGGGTTTTAAAATAGACCAAATGCCAAATTAACTCATACTGCTATCATGTTAACATTTTTCCAAAGATAGCTTTAGCATCCTCCCCTAGAAAACCGGTAAAGTATACTTTTACACATTTAACTATAAAATGAGGAGATGATTTACATAACAGTAGGCTTTCCATTTCCAGAAGCTTGGAAATTGCTTAGGTGGTAACTTATCATTCAAGTTTTATCGCAAATTGTTGTAAGTGACTGATGAAATAAAAATGTAGATCGCCTCGTCACTATTTTCTTTGTTTTATAGTATTCACCATGTGATGGGCCGCTGCGTTGATCTGGCATCATATACTCCCCCACATAATAAATCTCCTTCCACAAATTGGGTGGGCCTAAAACATGGTTTTCTGTTGTTTTATATGTATTTTCTCCTGAATTCCAGCAGAGCTATGTTTGAAAAAAGGATAATTAGAAGTATAATATTTAGTGTGTTATGTGTGAACTCACTGTAATCGATGGGCTATTCGAAGAGAAAGTAGAGCTGCAGTTAGACAGTAGAGATGAATGAGATGTTCTACTGTTTTTGTCTCATACTCTCACAGCCATACAATGATCATTTTTCTTGGCTATTAGTATACTAGGTAAAAATATATTTACTTCACTGCATTGCTTAAAAGCCCATTTTCTCAAAGTCAGAATAAAAATGTACTGTAATGAAAGAATGTTAAGACACCTTTGACTTAGTTTTCTGTTTTCAATTCATCTTAAGGCATCTTTCCATATGTCAGTTTGAATGTCTTATTTTAAGCACACTTAGAAACTGATGTTTTCATTTCACAAAATAGACAAAAATGTCTATGGCCACTACAACAAGAAATATAAAATTTTGAATAGATTTTTAAATTTTTCAGTAGTAACCTTACTACTATGCTTAAAAACATCTGCATTTCTTTACATTATTTTCCATCCAAATTCCACTTAAATAAACACATGAGTCCATATTATCCTCTATGGATTAAACTTTAGTAACGTTTACAACATTGGCAAAGAATAATTTTATAGGTAGTAAATGTCTCACCATAATGTTAGTAACATTTTAATAGTGAAATTGGAAAATATTCTTATATCTTTTATATCTTGTATTTATTATATTCATGGAGATTCAGTTAGTTTCATTGCAAGCTGTCTCAAAAGTTAATACTATTAGAATCTCCCAGTACTTTGAGAGAATGTAACCAGCCAACAATTGGCAGAAAGAGCTGTGGGAAATACTTACTATTGTAATAGTTTTTCATTACAGTAAATAGCTTTATAATTATTTTTAGATAAGTCTTATCAAGCTAAATAAGATCATCCTTTAATAATTTTGGTTTACATTATCATTACTAACTAAAGAAAATATCTTAAGTATACAACTAATATGTATAATTCAGTCTGTGATTGGTCAATTTACCCCAGTATTGATCATATGAAAAATAATTGGAGAAGAACAGAGAGCTGGAATTTAGTCCCAAAGTTTACATTACATAATTTTTAGGTATCTAATTTAACACATTTTCTTCTGAGCTGGCTTCAATGGTCTATAGTGTCTGATTTGATTGAAAAAGAGTTTTCTATGATATGTTACAATTCTGTGGAATCAAAGGCCCACATTCATAATACTATTATTTTGTCTTGATTTTGCACATCTATAGATTTTTTGCTAAGCTTCCTTTTGTTGTATTGACATAGCAATTTAGAAGTGAAAAGGAGTGTCTTCACATGGCGCAGTGTAACAGTATGACTGATCACCGCCATCCCTTCTGCATCTGTCTTCTCTTAGTGTTACCTCAGAGACACACAGCAATTGAAGAAAAAGAACGTCTCGTACCTGTTTGCATATTTCTCTAACACAGCTCTTGGCATATTGCATAACTATTTTTTATCTGCCTTTCTTCCTCTGCTTCATGTTTCTTCTTTATGCTTGGCACTTAGTAAGTACCAGAGAAATGTTTGTGGATAAATAACTTAATAAGTGAATGATTAAGGAAAATAAACATAGGTGCCATATTGTTGATAAAATTTTATTTTTCTCAATCTCCTGTGTGCTCTGGAAGACCTAAATTCCTTGTCCATAAAAAGAATAACTCTATGGGAAGTTAACTTAGAGACTGGATGTAGGGAAACTAGGCCACTCATGAACTTTTTGTGAGAATATTTAAAGCATAAATTGGTCAGAAACGCCCCTCCCCACCCCCATTTCTACATATTATTTCAGATGACTTAGAAGTCTCTTGTCTTTTTCCTTCCCTGGATTGGAGAGAAAGTGGGGGAGAGAAGTCAATATTTAGGCAACCTTTTGCAGTATGTGGTGCTTGGGGACAATTATATCTAGCGTCTTATGGATTGCTAGCTCAGAACCAAGCCCAGCATTCCAAAAATCCTTCCTGATCCAAGTGAGGCAGTATTTAAAAAAACAAAAAGAAGCCAAATATAAAGCCACAAAGATTGGAACCTAAAGGAGAGAATGCTAGCAAATACATAGAAGAAGGCAAATAGAGACAAATGCCCAAAAAAGATCCCAAAAGAGGTTTTTCATGCGCTGCCTTTAGCATCTGTAAATATCCTGGGAATAGATAAAAGGTCATTGCTGAGCGGGAAATCCTGGCTTGGCACTATTTTTTTTTAAAACTTCACATGAGTTGATTGTATAGATTTAAAAAAAAGTACAGATAATCTGGAATTCGATATTGGTATGGTTGCATAGCCCTATAAACATATAAAAAAACTGAATTATATTCATTTTCCCTAAGTTAACCTTTTTTGGGGGGAATAGATTAAGTTTGTCTTTTGTTGCCCCAGGTGTATTGAGGTAAAATTAACAAATAGAAAGTGTATGTATTTAAGGTATATAAGGTGTTATACTGATATATTATATATTGTGAAATGATCACTATAATTATGTTAATTAACATATCCATCACTTTACATAACTGCCTTTTATTTTTGGTGAGAACAGTTAAAAATCTACTCTCAGAAAATTTCAAATATGTAATCCAGTGTTATTAACTATTGCCATGTTGCTGCATAAATTCATCCCGAATAAATAAATCTTTGTGCTCTTTGACCAGCATTCCTGTTTTCCCCATCCTCCAGGCCTTAGTAACCACCATTCTACTCTCTACTTCTGTGAGTTCTATCTTTTAGATTCCACATACAAATGAGATCGTACGGCATTGGCCTTTCTGCATCTGCCTTACTTCACTTAGCACGATGCCTTTCGGGTTCATCCATGTTGTGGCAAATGGCAGAATTTCCTTCTTTTTTAAAGGCTGAATAATATTCCACTGCATGTGTGTATGTGAGTCACTTTTTTTTTTTATCCGTTCATGTATTGATGAACACTACATCTTTTGTACATGGTGGGTATAGAGAAATGATTTATTAATTTGAGTAAAATTTAATAACATGGCTTTATGAAGCATCTGGTTTTAGTATTGATTATATGTAATTATTTCAGGTACTGGCAGTCTGACATAGTTACTGAAACGATGGTTCTAGTATCAGCCCATCTAGGTGTGATTTCAGGTGTGATCTGAAGCAATTTTTCTAATGTTTCCGTGCCAGTTTCCTCTCCTCTCCCATGGGTCCTTATAGTTCCAAACTCAGAAGGCTATTTTGAAGATTTAATGAGATAATATACAGAAAGTATTAAATAACTGGCATGCAGAAACATGCAGTAAATAATAAGCCTTATTATTTTTGATTTTGCTGTTGTTAGAAAGCTTTCTTATAGCAATTCGAAAACCACCTCGTCTGTGTTTTTTTAAACTTTGTTCCTTTTTCAGCCCCTGTAAGAGCCTATATAATGGGATTTTAGGGGTGTTTCAAAGAATTACTTTTCCTTTCCTCTTAAATTCAAAACTGTTTCCATTTTGGTCCTGCAGTAGCGTTTTTAATTTAACTGTTAGAGCTTACTTTTCTAGGATATAGTTTTGTGTCCCATTAAAAGCAAATACACCTCAGAGACTTAACACATTAAGTGATCATAGGTCCTTAGTATCTCAGTGCCAGTTCATCTAATAACTCTCTACCCACTAGGCTCCGTGTCAAGCACAGGAAAAGAAATGTATACACAGTTTGCCACCCTTCATTTAAATAGATAGAGTTCATCAGTGTTCTATGTTTAGCCCAAGCCCCAGATTTCTGACCTATTGCACTGTCGGCCCTGGCAGCATTAGGTATGGGAGGGCTCTGGGCTGCACTGTGGGTATTATGTTCCTAATTCTCCTTCACAGGGCTCTTAGGTTTAATCATTATAAGAAAGTGCATCATTATAGTGACAGTCTTTCTGCTGTTATTATTTTTAGAGTAAAACTCGGGGAATAGGTTGGAGTTTAGAATTGTCAGACCAAACAGTTTGGTTTTGCATTTGGGCGTCTTTGAGATTTTAGCCTGTTTCTCCAACGCACACTGTCATCTTCCTCCCAGTTCCCCTAAAGTTTCTGTGTATGGGCACCCTTTTCCTCCATCTGAATTCCAGCTGTCCCGAGACATGGAATGTGATGAGCCTCTCCGTTCATCTTTGAAAACCTTGTTTCTTTCTAGAATTCCATTCTTTAAGTGTTTCTTGTGTCTTTTCATTAGATCAATGCTTTTAGACCACTGCTTTTCATTAGGTCAATGAAAAGTATGATTTTAATTTTATCCAGGTCTCTTACTGTCTTTTTACATCTTGAAACCAGATTTCTTTTGTATATGGAAAGGAAACTTTATCAGAGAAGTAACTTCTGTCTTTATTTCTGGTCCACTTCATGTTGATGCAAAAGAAGATATAAATCAGAATAGAAATCTTACTGGAAGAATATTAAGGCTCATTCTTGCATTTCCTCATTTAAACCAAATTGTAAGTGACTTGCAAACCCATTGCTATTTTGTGAAACATGAAAAGGATCATTAGGAGCTGAAATAGTCTAAAAACAGTCTCATGTTTTCTGATGTAGGCATGTGAGGCTTCATCAGTATTTTTCATGAGATGGCACTTAGGTGAATGTGTTCACATTGTGACTTAGCAAAGCGAAACCTATGCTTCCTCTTTGAGTCTTTTCATAGTAACACTCATTACCACTTGGTTATTTAGTAGGTACACATTTTCCTGAGACAGTGTCTTGAACCCAGAGTTTTGGTTCACATTTTGGTTTACATTGTGGCTAACTTTAGGGGAAGTTAGTTGACATCTGAATTATCTAAAGAACTCTAATCAGATATGATCTAAGGTGGTTTGATAGCCTTTGAGACACTCTGATCAGAAGTCCTCCCTCCCTCGGCTTTAACTCTACCTGTAACTAACACCAAGTTTGTTCATTAGCACAGTAAATATTTAAAGTTATTTTCACGATGAAATAGAACATGCTCACTGAATGTGGAATAACGAGAATTATTGGACAGCCCCTTCCCTCCTTTTACAAAGAGGGAGTGAGAATCTAGAATGTTAAGCAGCCTGTGCCTTTCTGAACAGTTCAGTAAAATTGTGGATTACTTGTGGTCCTATGCAGGGTTCAGTCACCTGCTTCCATCAAGAAGGTTAGCTGAATGTGGTATGCTACTGCATCTGCCTGGTTATGTTTATTGTTGATAGGTTGATCAATAATATCCTTACGTGTTGATACCAAGGGATATTTGCACGTAATATCCCCCCCACCCCCACCAACGCCTCAGGAGAGCAGAGTGGTAGGGGAGGGGATGCAGTGCGTGTTTAAGAGTTGTAGTGACATGCAGTGTGTAGGATAAAAGGATTAAAAGGGAGAGTAGCCATTTCTAAATGACCCTAAAGCAGTAATGAAGGACTTCATCGAGAAACCTAGGCCTGAATTAACTTTGAAGGTGATTAAGTATTCAGCGAGTGAGCGGTTGTTGGCTAAGACAGCGGCCCAGCAGAGGGTTATTTTCCTAGAATGGGAAGTAATGCACTGTGGCCGAAGAGTAGGCTGTCTTCACACGAAGTGCCTTGAATATCTCCCTAAGAATTTTAATCTTTATTTTCAATCAGTAAAGTTAAGAAGAGGTTTTAAGATGAAGAATAACATGATCAAATTTATGCTTTAGAAACAGTATTCTGACAATGGTGGCCCTTCCTGCTGGCAAAGAGATCGACTACAAGATTATAGCAGAGACTGGTTACCTGTTCACCAAACCCATTTTCTCTTCCTGCTGAGCACACGATTAGAGTGTATATTGCAGTCTGTTAAAGGTGGGTAAAGGCATGTGATGAGTTCTGGCCAAAGGAGAGTAGACAGAAATGATGTGTGTCACTCCTAGGCCTGGCACACAAGACTCATCAACCCTGAACATTCTTTATCCTGAGGAAGTGGTATCTGAGGGTGGTAGAGCCACTCAGTAGAAGTTGTTTGGGTCTTCGGGTTATTATTTGGAGGAGAACTGCCCATGAATTTAGAATACCTATTTTGGATATTTTTTGAGTGAAAAATTAATTTCTGTTGTGTTAAACCACTGAAGCTTTGAGGTTAATGTTACAGCAGATTTTTTTCCAAATATAACAGATATAATTACCATAGCTTGGTGAGGGATGGATGACAAAATTCTGAAATAGTGCAGTGGTTAGGGGGATAGAAAGAAATGGACTTTTTCAATGGATGTTAGGAAATTGAAGTAGCTAGGGGGTTGACTGAGTTACTGTGAAGTAAATGGAGGAATACAAAATTACTTTTAGCTTTTTAGCTTGGGCAACTGGGAATGTGGTAACAGTGAAAATGGTAATATTAAAATAGAAGCCATGCTGATAATAAGGTCTTTTGAAAAGATTATTATTAACTAGAATCTGCGTTATGGGATATTTGTTTGAAAGACTAATTTGTTTACATTTAAAAATTCTTTTCTGTTTTTTGCCGTGCCTTACTGCTTCCCTGCCCCCTTGATTTTGTTCTTGGCCCTGTGATTTTTTCGGACTAATGAAGGAAAAGTTTTAGTTTGCCGGTTCTAAGCAGAGGCCTTAGTACACATATTTTCACTTCCCAAGACTGCTCCTGCTCCCCCGTTTTCTACCATGAGGACATCGGAACTTGGGATCTGTTTCTTCAGCTTTCTTATAATGGCTCACATCTCAGCACAATCAGGAGCAGAGCCGTAAACAAGAAATAAATATCTCTACTTATGAACCACATGAATTACGCAGTGTCACTATGGAAAAAAAGCAGACATATTTGAATTAGGTAGTTGAATTATGTGGTGGGGAGTTGAGAATAATATTTTGGAGAGGAAGAGGCTGGAGATAGCAGTTTTGGAGTTGTGGTGATTGAAGTCATTAAGGTGCAAAAGGTCATCCAGGTAAATGACAGAAGAGCCAAAGTTCAAGGATGAAGGAACCCTGAGAGCAGCAGCAGTTTGAGGTATAGGCTGGGAAGAGAAACTACAGTTTGAGAGTAAGAATGAAAAGTCAGAAGCATAAGCAAATAACCAAGAGAAGGCCATATAATGAGAAGAAAGGGACGGCAGTACTTCAAGGAGGGTGTATGGGTAATATCAAACATCACAAAGAGTTCAGGTAAACATGGACATGGACTAAGAGGTGTGGGGACAGTGGGATGGGGTGCAGGGCAGAGGGAGAAAGGGGGGGAATGGGACAACTGTAATAGCATATTCAATAAAATATACAAAAAAAGAAAAAGAGTTCAGGTAAAAATATGCTGAAAATAATCCTTTAAACATCCAGTTAGAAGATACTGCTAAAAGTCACCCTTTATTATAAGATATCCAGTAGAATTAATACAGCCTGTACACTTAAGTAATGTTTGTCTGCTTAATGCTTGTTAAGCAAATGCCGTTGTTTGACTACACTCATACAAAGGTTAAGAAAAGATATCAAACAAAAAAAAGATCTTGTCATTTATTTAACATTTCGTACAGTTAAGCTTGTATTTTATGTAAATCCAAAGCACCTTGAAAATTGGTTTTACTTTTAATTGTATAAAACAATACATTACTAAAATAATATGGTAAAAATTGAACTTAATGACCTTTTAAGGAAAATTTAAAGCTTAAAGGAGAAAATATGTATTTCGACTTTTACATCAATGAAAAATGGCTCTAAATTGGTAGATTTCACTCACTCAGACACATTTTTAAGAAGTCATTTAAAAATGCTAATAAATCTGCTTGGTAACTTTAAAAATTAAATGTATACATATTCTTTTAATTTATTAACATTTAAAAACAATTACACATAAGATCTCTTAGAGCATTAGGGAAGAATTGGAATGCTATATATGTAATGTGTTTAATGGATTGCCTTTTTGAAAACAGAGATACAGCTTTTATGAGCCATATCATAGAAGAAAAGTATTTTCATTAGAAAACTTATAGGATGACTGCTAGTTTTCATAGAGAATTTTCTAGATGATAAAACACTGAACATTTTGTTTAAGAACTTGTTACCTAAAAGCTTCTGCTGTATAGAATTTTTGTGATGTAGAAAAGATTTGAGGATGCTGGTGGAAAAGATTTTTGATATTTAATTTACTGAACTAGAAAACACAAGAATAGGTTTTATGTTCCATAAAGATTTTGTGAAAATATCTCTACAAATATATTATATTGCTGTCCTGGTATTTTCAAACATACCACATATTTCTAAATATATGCACAACCGTGTTATCTCATGCACTCTGTATAAATGCAATACTTATAAGCTAACACATTTTTCAAGGGTAAACATAAGAGATAAACTTATGAAAGCTTCCCAAGCCTATTTCTTAGACATGCAAGTGGTTATTTTGGCAAGCCTACCAGAACAAGTTTTGAGCCTTCATAATAAGAACCGTATTTCTTTCAGGGAAATCAGAGCTCCTCTAGCGAACCCTGTTCAACCCAGGAAAGCAGAAATAGTGCTGAACTGACCTTGACAGAAGACTGTAGATTACTGAATTTCCCTACTGAAATAATTGCTTTGTGGTGTCTTTCCTTGGTTATCATTCACTGAGTCCTTCCTTCAGATTAATTGATGTTTTCCTCTCCCTTTGCACAATACTGAAAGCTTCCCATGTATTCTGAATGCTGGCCACTAGGATGTAGCATTTTTCTGAGCATACCTGTGCACTTCAGCTCCTACCAGCCTTACAAAAAGTCACTGTATTAGCAGTTATATCTACTGATGCCAGTTGAATGCTCTTATAATTATGTAATTTAGATATTACATAGTATGATAAAATACAAATTGAAAATGTGCTGTGGTAACCATGACAATTAAGTTTAGTGCCGTGGAAAACAATACATACTCTCAAATTAGGTGGGAATAATGGAAGGGAAATAATTGAAAAAAATCCAAAATCTACAGGGCTTCTGCATTCAGTTTGTATTTAAGGATCTTAATGTTCTTGTTCACTTTAGGAACCACAAACTATAAATCTCAGAAAATATATTATGATTATGGTTTATACAAAAAAAAGTGTACCTGATCACAGATGTTTAGGCCCCCAAAAGTCCTTGGCCTGACAATCTAAAGATTATAAATGGATATCAATACATAGGTGTTAAGTATGAAAAAATTGGATATGTGTATTTCTTTTAATAATATCTGTTCAAAGTAGCTTTCAGTTAGCCAGTCCATTTCAAGCTTCCGTCTCATTGGGTAAAAAGGCTTTGATGATGTTGCTCAAGTCTGCCAAAGCCCTGCCAGCCTGCCAAGGCTCTGCCTTACATTCTTAGTAATCATTTGTCCGTTTGAGACTTGATGCCTCTTTTGGCAAAGCTTCCTTAGTGATAACTTCTGCTAAGGTTACTATGCCCAGGTGATTCCCCACATCTGAGAGGATAAAACAGGCCTAAGTCCTGATGATAGTTGTGTCCCCTAAGGCAAAGCGGATGGGGCTGGAGAATCAGCCAGGCTATGACCTGGCTTATAGCAAGCAGTGCTCGATCAATGGTAACTCTCTTATAATTTACTTTTCTTTGGAAATATGGTTGCTTTTATAACTTTTCAAGACTTAAATTGTCGTGTGAATGAGTTTTTAAATTTTGCTATTGTTATAGATTAAACAAATATTGTCAAATTTCAAGCACGATCTCTGTATGTAAATTGCCTTAATGATTTAGATATTATTTATAAGTCTTATTATTGATTATATGATCAAAAACATAAAACAAGTAAATGAGTATTCCACTGAATAAGAGCACTAGACAAAGTCAGAAGGACAGGTTCAAGACACAGTATGTCATTCTTCAGCAGATTGACTTTAGGAATTCATTTAATTTATTTTTTAAGCTTCATTTTTTTCTCATCTGTAAAATGTAAGTGAGCTCATATTATAGGTAATGCTTTTTATATGTTTTAACACACTAGAATGACAATCATTGCAGATATTACACATTGGTGCTTCAACTAGGATTGCTATTTTAATTCTTTAAAACTGTATGTATCCTCTTGAAGCTAATGTTTAAACCAGTTTATCAGACCCTTCTACAGTAAAAATTTATATCTTTATTTTGTAATTGTAACTTAAAGGAGAATCAAGGGCTTGTTCAACGGTCGTTTAACATAGGAGCAATTGTTCTATTTCAGCTGTATAGTCCCCTTAAGAGTATTTTTTCCTTAGATCTACTTTTAATAATTCAAACTTTCAGTATGAACTGGAATACTGGATAGAGAATCATGAGAGTTGGTTTCTATTTCCAACACTGTAACTAATTTGATACTCTTTTGGGACAAGGAATGTAACCTCTTTTTAGTTTAGTTCTACAAACCATAAATTGACATAAAAATGTCTTCTAGGATAGAATGTCTGTCAAGTTACTTTTATTAAGGAAAATATAACATAAAAATTTGAATAAGAAAAAGAAATTCACTGACAACCCTCTGTTGTCAGTGAATGACCAGGTGCATAAACCTCATCCATCAGTTACAATTGTATAAAAATATGTTTAGTGTAAATAGTATCAATATTCATCATTATTTTCCCTTTTTTCAAAGAAAACACATAAGTCTTTGGCTTCCTTTTAAGGATATTTTAAAACAACAGAAAAGTATTGCATTTTCCCCCTTCTTTAATAAAACAACATTGTAAAGACCAAACTCCTTGGGAGATAGTGCAAGAATCCCATGCTTGACCACATACTTTTCTAGCAGAGATTGGCTGATAGTGTCTAATAGAGAATGTTTGTCAGTTTCTTCTCTGAGGTTTCTCCAAACTTTAAAAAATTTAACACATCTTTACCATTCTTGCCTCTAATGTGTTTTCCTTGTTTATCCCTAACATTTAAGTTACTGTTAGGATGAAACTGTCCTGTGATATAGATACAAAGGTAGACCTCTTTGAAAACCAAGATTTAATAAATTAGATGTGTTGGTATTTTCCATCAATATTAATCACATTTCGATTTTTTACAATTACTAATTCTCTTAAAAAAAAAGGGGGAGACACTGTTTACAGCTTCCACAAACTAAAATTGCTAACTTAAGTCATAAATAATTCATTTTTTACATCATTTCCTATTTCTGACTCAGAAAATATTGTTCTCGTGAAGCCTCGGACTGTTGGAAATAACCCTGTGAGAGTTTCACAAGTATGTGTTCAGAGTACACTGTGGCGTAGTGGTTTCTTTCTCTCTCCAGCCATTTTTAGCCATCAAACTCTCTGGGAAACTGAAGTGGCCAAGTTTTGCATCAGAGATGAACAGATTCCCAAATTAGCTCTGGGTCCCCAGAGGGCACCAGAGGTCCCGCTGCTCATTCCTAGGCAGCCCTTTAAAGCTTAGTCGTTTATATTTTTAAAACTAATACAAAAATTCCTATTTTTTTGAGAAGCAAAAATGTTAACATTAACCCCACTGTCTACAAAAGAGAAAAAAAGGAGGAAAAAAGGAATCATCTAGGAGGGAGGAAGGAAGGACAAAGAGTTTGTTGACTAAAATGAAATATAAGTTAAAAGTTTTGAGGAAATGAAAGAGGATTTTTTTCCTTGTCAGCTTTTCTCAAAGTATGTCACCCACTGGAAATGTCCATCCTTCCTTGTGTGGCTTAGCAGTATTGACAATTGTTTACTTTCCAATTGAATCCCTGATGTTTTTATTCAATAGGTATCAACATCCGATAAGATCACTTTTGTATAAGCTGCAGGGTTTCCGCCCCAGGGAGTTTCTGATGAACCCAGAACGGCATCAAGGACATTTTTTCCCAAGTTGGTGAAGAAGAATCACAAATTTTTCTTCATGTTAAATGTCATATATGTAGACTCCCAAATACAGGTGTATGTTCCCCTACAAACAGGTTAGTGTGGACAACTAGAGGACATGCGGTTTAGCTTGTTGTTTCACTTGGGAGAAACAGTGATAACAGTGGAGCACTTCAGGAAAACTTGACTAGAATTCTGCAGTATTTTTGACATATATCAGATTCATATTAAGTCTGTTACAAGGTGGATTGGCAGCATGAGGATTTTGCCTCTTCCCCAGTAAATCTAGGACAGTAATTCATATTTAATTCATATGGATACATACACGAATATATACACCACACACACATATTTCTCAAATGTGACTCATCTTCTCATCTAAATAAATAGTGGCAAATGAACAAAACAATTAGGATGAAACCAAAGTCTTGGTGCTTCAGGTCTGTTACCATAAGTAATTATTCTGTGAAAAGAGGATGTGGAAAAAATAGGAAAGGTAAAAAAAAATACTTTTCAATAAATGTGAGTATATCTGTGTGTTCCAAGCCTCAGAAATAGGTGAAAAATATGTAATAGTTTCTAATTCTCCCAAAGAACCAGTAAGAAACAGATTTTTAGGAAAAGTACAGAGCTAAGCATGAGGAAGGTTTTGTTTCTAGTAGTCTAGCTTATTTGTACCATTTCAAACTGAAAGTAAAAAATAAGAGTAATAGAATAATTTCTTTAATCTGGAGGCTAAGTTGTTATTTAACTGTAAATCACCTAATTTGCTGGTTAGGTCCTTTTGGTTCACTAGAGTTCTAGCAGCAAGTTCTTCATTGAGCAGTGGTGTGATTACTGCAGTAGTCATCTGATGGCATTTAATGAAATTTCATCCTATTTTCTAGCCATCCTTTGAGGCTGCACAGTTTGCTATAAGTCCTAACTCTGCATCTTTTCAAAGATCTCTTTTGTTGTCTTTTCTCAGACCAAGAAAGATGAGACCTTGACAAAAAAAATGGTGTGTGTGGAGTGGGGGCAGAGGAGGGAGAATCATGTGTTTGTGTTAGTTAACTTCCCTGTGTATCATTTTCCATACTTGTATAATGAATATGATATACAACGTACATATATGATAGCTTTGAGACCGAAACATGATGATTATAACTCACCTCAGCTATAGGAGCTATGCTATGAATTAAGGTATTATTTTAATCAATGCCACAATTAGAAGTATTCATTAATATTAAAATACTTGAGTGACTACTTTGTAGCAGGCACTGGTATTATTAAACTTACTTTGTTTACTCTCAGTAGTCCAATCTCTTACATTACACATCGATATATGTGTAATTTGCATGCCAAATAGTTCTGCATGTTAGAATTTCAAATGCAGGCAAACCTTTCTGGGAAATTTATGCAGTAGTATATAGAGAAAATCAATAATATTTATCTTAGCTACAGTAAGAGAATTTTTGCTTGAGTGAAAAATCCTCTTACAAAAGCATTACTGTGAAAAAAGAAAATGTGGTGTTATATGCAATGGCATGTTATACAGCTTTAGAAATGAAGGAAACCCTGCCATTTGTGACAACATGGATGGATTTGGAGGGCATAATACTAAGTGAAATAAGCCAGGTAGAGAAATAAAGACAAATACAGCACGATATCATTTATATGTGGAATCTAAAGCAAAAAAAAGTCAAATCCTAGAAACAGAGAGTAGAAAAATGTTTGTCATGGGCTGGGGCGGGGTGGGCGGAAGAAATAGTGAGAGGCTGTGAAAAGGGCACACACACACTTTTAGTACAATAGGAAGATCTGAGGGTCTGATGTATAACATGGTGGCTTTGGTTGATAATATTGAATTGTACAGTTGAAATTCGCTGAGAGAATTAAACTCGTGTTCTCATAAAAAAAAAAGTAAATATATGATGTGATGGATGTGATAATCAACTTGGGAGGAATCCTTTCACCATGTTTACATGTATTAACTCATCCTGTTTTACACTTTAAATATCTTACAATTTTATTTGTCAGTTATACCCCAATAAAACTGAAAAAAAGAAAAAAATCACTATTCAGACCAGTTCATGGTTCTATAATTGCTACCCAGTGTGTCATCAGTTAAAAAAAGAGATGTATACCATTTGTAAGTAAAGCAGTTGCATTTTTTAGACAGTTATCTTCTATATTACTTTAATAGGAGCACAAGACCTTGGATTTTTGTCCAAAAATGAAATTGAAATTTCAAATAATTGCCTTTATTTACACAAGAGCTAATATTTACCTTTGGTTGCAGATAAAGATTCTTAATGTTTTCTTAGGATCTAACAAACAGATGGGCAAGTTAAAATAAACTTCCAAGTCTGCTTAAGAGACATTGTATCTACTTTCTTTTTGATAGGAACAGAGCCATAGTATGCATCTTGTTCAGAGCAGGTTTAAAATAAATAGTACTGCAGGACCCTGGCCAGGTAGCTCATTGTCCCCGTACGCAAGGTTGCGAGTTCGATCCATGGTAAGGGCACATACAAAAATCAACCAATGGAGGCATAAATAAGTGGAGCAACAAACTGATGTTTCTCTCTTTCCCTTCTATTCTCTCTAAAATCAATACATAAAAACTTAAAAAAAAGTATGGCCAAATTGAAGAGCCCCCAGGAAAAACAGTGTTGTCATAGGGAATACCTAAGTATTTTATCACAGTGGCTGCATTTAACTGTCTCATAACCACTGTCGAAGTGCCTGAGAAGATTTTTCTTTCTGTATTTCCTTCATTCTTTCCCATTATTTCCTTCCTAGTCTCCTTTACTTTAATTCCCTTTCATTTTCTTTCTTCCTTCCTTTTCCTTGTTCTTTTTTTCTTCAAATAATGTTTATTATTGCTCAAATACTGACATACCACTTTACCTGTATGCTTCAGAACTAGAATCTGTGAATACAAATTATTGCCTTATAGAGATGCCTGGGGAAAAGCTACACATGCCCTGGTCTCTCATAAAGAAGTGGTTTTCCAAAGGACCCTAGCTCAGGGCTGATTGGATTTTTGTCCCTTCAGCATTTGTAGGATTTTATTTGGGATTGCTGCCCCTACGGGCACTGCTTAGGTGTATACCATCCACCTACACTGAGCTTATTTTCTGGCTTGATTCAAGAAGATGGGAATATATTCACGGAAGACTGAAAAAAACACCTGGTTTCACTCCATGGGACTATGAGAGTCATGTTGGACTCGCCTCTGACCATGGTGGAATACGGAACAATTCTAATATTGATTTGAGATTTTACTCATTTCTTGTTGAACAGAAATCTTAATTACTGAAATAAATGATACAATTTGGAATGATCATTTAGAGAACAGGTTAAAATGTTTGTGGGTCAGAATTACAATCCTTGGAAGCAAAGAGTAAGGTGAATTGAGAGCTGTGTCAGGTTATATATTAATTTCTTGTCTATCGGGACAAAAAAACTCTTTTCTGTTACCAGATATAATAAACTACTACTAGATTGGGAGGCAGTATGTTTGGAAATTAAATGGCCCCAACTACACGACAGCCATATGCCCTGCCCAAATTACTAACAAATTGAATTGGTCAATGTTTGGTTAATTCAACTGCAGCTACTCAAGGTATTTCAAACAGGAAGAAATTGAATATGAGAAATTGGATACCTATAGGATCTTTGGAAGGACAGGAGGGACAGAGGTCAAGGAAAACTACCACCACTGCTACTCAAGTTATCAAGAAACTACATAATTCATGGGAAACCAGTGTCTACGATCTCAACTGCCTGCCGAAACAAAGTGAGTGCCCAGAAAGTGATGCAAATTTATGCTTGTCATTTATCCATGACCTGATTGTCACTGCTGAAAAAGAACAACGTTGTTGTCTTCTCTTCTGTTTTCCAAATTTCTTGCCAGTGTAAACTGGGTCTCTGTTAGCAAGAGGTTCTCCCTGTAATGTAGGTGAGAGTTTGGGGGTGGTGGAGAGCATTGCTGTATTACCACTGGACAATCTTGTGAGAGTAGTCTACACATGATTGGAGTAAAGTAGGTAAGTCTGGGAGCCTTGGACTTTTCTCATCAGTGGTCTGGGTATCACTATTTATTTGACATTGCATTTGCTGATCTTGGATTTACTGATCCAGTTATGCACCTGTTTCTTTTATTTTGTGTTGGATAATGGTGAACTACAAAGATTTATGATACCTTAAAAAGAATTGTATTCAGGTGAGAAATATATAGGAGTAATTGAGGTTAGAATGAGTCTGCCATATTTATACAATTCTGCAGAAACAGACCAGGGTATTTTGTTAAAACATATTTTTATTTTAGGACAGTTTGAGATTTATGGAAAAATTGTAAAGATAGTACAGGAGTTTCCATATACTCTTACCCAATTTCCTCCAATTAATAATACCTTATATATATATGGTCCATTTATTATTATTTATTAAACAATATTGATACATTATTATTAACTAAAATCCATACTTTATTCAGATATCCTCAGTTTTTACCTCTGTCCTTTTTCTCCAGGATCCCATCCAGGATAGCACATTACATTTAGTTGTTACATTTATGTAGGCTCCTCTCGGCTGTGACAGTTTCTCAGACTTTCTTTGGTTTTGATTATCTTGACAGCATTGAAGAGTTCTGGTCAGATAGTTTGTATAATGTCCCTCGATTGGGATTTGTCTGATATTTGTCTCATTATTATTTTGGAGTTAGTGGCTTTTTTAGTAGGGAGACCACAACGGTTAAGTGCCACTTCGTGACATCATAGAAAAGGTACATACCGTAAACATGATTTATCACGGTCGATGCTGACTTTGATTGTGTAGCAAAGGTAGTGTTTGTCAGGTTTCTTCACTTGAAGTTATACTTTTAAATATTTTTTCATATGTATATTTTGGGAAAAAATCACTATGTGCAATCCACATTTTATGTGTAGAAAGTTATACTTCTTCACCATAAGTACACAGTATCTACATAAATTATTTAAAATTATTTTGCATGGGAGATTTGCCTCTCCTTCCCTACTCATTATTTAGTCATTTATTTATATTATTATTTACTTACGGACATTTATTTTATTCTTTGGGTTACAATCCCAGTACTATTTTATTTATAAAATAAATAAAATTTATTTTGGGAGCTCCTTCACTTAGCACCTGAGTCTACCATCATTGCAGGTTTTTAAATTTTGACCATGTTCTTACTTTCTGTCACTATAAGATTCCTCAGGTTTATCTTGTATATAGCCTACCCTACTTTTAATATCAGTGAGCAACCCTGGTTCCTTTTACTGGAGAACGGTGTTAGAAACCAAGACCCAGGAACTAGATATGCTCATTGATACTAGGGTGCCATTACTTTTAGGATATTTGAGCTGACAGAGCAAGGAAATATATGTGTATATACTAACCTGTGTATATACACATATCTATAAATATTTTCATATGTGACTATCTGTAACTATGTTAAGCTAAACATGAATTTATACTGACGTCTACAACCTAATCCATGAGTCCCCTTTCCTTGTTTATTGGTAAACCGTCAACTCCAAAAGTGAGAAGGCTGGATTCCACCGCCCATCATTTATTTATTTAACTCTTCAATTCCAGTATATATCTACTACACGTATAGTGCTGTCCTAATTGGTAACCTATACCTCTGTGAGAGACAACTTTATTAACTGGAGGACAGTGATTATGTACAGTTACTTTGCCTTCAGTGGCAGAGATTCCACTCATTTCCCTAATGACTTAGATCAGCACACTTTTCCCCATCTGCCAGGGACTTCTGACAGTGTTTTCTGCATCTGCAAACATAAGAGGTTGAAAGAATTGTCAGTAGTAGAGCATGTGTGGTACAGCAAGAAAGACCTGTTGATATTCTCATAAAATAATTTAATTAAGGTAAAATAACAAAAGATTAACACAAAACCATGGGTTGCGCCTTAATGTCTTATATCATCACTTGTTATGTGACATTTTTGCATGCTTGCTACTTTATAATATCTCTTTTGTGGAGTAGGAGAAGCGTGCTCTTAAAACCCAAGAATGAGAAAGGAAAGGATTTGATTATGTCATGGTTGTCAACCATATTGGATAAAAAGAAGAGAGGAGTCAACTTAAAGGAGAATAGCTGTGAGCAGCTTTTTTCCATGCTACTTAGTGATAGATAAGCTCTTTTTGGAAACCCCTATAGAACAATTCTTGAATCTCTGCTTAGACCTCTGAAAACACTTCACTATTAAGTTTGATAGCTCACATCAAAGCATGAGAAACCAGAGAAGGAATATCTGACCTGATGTCCCCCTGAATAGGCAGTAAGAATATGTTGCTAAAAGAGCCCTTCTTACTAAAATCTTTATCAGAGTTCTCAACCTTTTATATTGCTTATGAACAAATTATTACTATTTTTCCCCCAAAGAAGAAAGGCATCCCTTTGATTTTTGGTCAAAAAACATTCTAAAACACTTCCCTACCTATTGTGCTAAAAACTGTGCTAGATATTTGGGGATTCTAAGACCAAGAGATCTCAATGTGCAAGTTACATGAACTTAAAATATAGTGATGGAGATGATAAACACTGATAATTACAATTATAAATCACCTCACAACTCTACAAATAATTAGAGAAGTTTGATTCAAGAAAGTATATTGAAAGCAGTGTTATAGAAGTTGTAAGGACTATGGGAGGATATCTTTTTAGATGATGGGAGTTTTTTGCAGAAGGTTGAAGGATGATGTAATTCAAACAGATGGAGATCATTCCTGTTAGAATACGTGACAGAAGAAAAGGTGGAGAGGAGGAAGAAAGCGTGGGGTGTGTTGAAGGAAGAGCAGGGAGTTTTGGAATGTATAGCATCATGAGAAATATAGTGAGATGAGATTAAAAAGGTAGGTAGAGGCTAGAAGGTGGGAAACCCAGAATGCTAGGCTGAGGATTTTAAATTTGGGCCAGCAAGGCTTCCACTGGGAAGTTATTGATTACAGCTGTGTTTCAAAAGAACTAGTCAGATGGAGGATATAGGTGGACCTAGACATGGAGTGAGAGAAACTGGTAAGTGCTTGGGAGAAAAATAAAGCCGAGTCAAAAATAGAGTGGGACCGGGCCCAGGGGGCATGTGCTGAATGTAGCCTCTCGGCACTCCACATCGGCCCTGCCCCTTCTGTGCCCCTACTTAGACCAGAATCGAAGAAGAAAGAATATGCTTCCCAGGACTCCTTTCAGCCAGCTCCCTGAATCTTCCACATTTTATGCGA
Organism: Mormoops blainvillei; assembly: GCA_004026545.1. NCBI lineage: Eukaryota > Metazoa > Chordata > Mammalia > Chiroptera > Mormoopidae > Mormoops > Mormoops blainvillei. Next base: position 162,836 of record PVJD01001371.1, on the reverse strand, counting down.
GGGCTTTTCCCAAATCATGAGAAAACATGCTGTCAGTAACATTTGGAAGACAGCACACGGATTGAAACGGGACAGACACCATGGCTGAGGCAGCGTTTTCAGGATCCAGAGGGCTGACATTATCTAGGCGAAGAGAAGTAGGAGTGGTGGAGGCGGGGAGAGAGGGAGAGTGAGAATAGAAATGTGTCCATTCCTGAAGGCAACCTCCATGATTCTAATTTTTCTATACATGTAACTTTTGATAGACTCTGTTAACATAGGATAAATCTCCATTTTCAACCAAAGATCCAAATTAGAACAATACTCTATGTGTAGCAAGTCATTACTTAAATGTGACCTGCTACTGAAGTTATGTATGTGCAGCATCAGTGTACCTGGGGGTTTTGAAAAAGTAATTAACTAGCTGTGGTAAATCTTGAAGAATTTCTCCCTATTTCCAAGTTATACTGCAATTAGTTTCATGCCTAAATCAAAAGTGGAAATGCTGGGCTATGGAAAAGATTCAGCCCACAGTGAAACCTGGTTGGTGTGTTCTATATTTTAAATTGGAAGTTTGTACATAAAAATCTGGGTTTCTGCTTTCTCTTGAAAAACTACACCTGAGGACAATATGAGCCCATTCCTGTGGGGTAACATTTTCCTGGATTAGAATAGGGGTTACATGCTTTGAATGGTGCAGTATTTCCCAGGTGGCGATAGTGTATCTAAGTATGTTTTCCCTTGCGATTGGTTTTGCACTATTTTTCTTATAGTACAGAAGTGTGTGTGCGTGCACACGTGTGTGAATGTCCCTGAAACAAAAGGGAAATAGAAAATGTTGTTGTTAGAATTGCCTATTTTTATGTAAAGACAAAGTATGTTCTACTTTACTCTTTAATTACTTTTAAAATGTAATTTAAGGTAAGCAATGGGGAAAAAGTGGGACAATGCTGTAACTGAACAACAATAAATATTTCTTAAAAAAGAAAGAATTAAGGAAGTGTGAGAAGGGTTAGTGTTAATTCTTTAAATGTTTGGTAAAATTCACCAGTCAAACTTTCTGGTCCTGAACTTGCTCTTTGTTGGGAGATTTTCGTTTTCTGGCTCAATATCCTTAATTATTTGTCTGTCTGCCTTTTCTGTTTGTTCATGGTTCAGTCATGGTACGTTTTACATTTCTAGGAATTTCTCTCTTGTCTGTCAGTGATAGTCTAAGGCAGCATTTTGTAGGGGCTCCGGGGCCACAGCCAGGAGGGACTGGAGCCCGTTCACAGGCCTCTGCAGGGCCCGTGGCAGGGACTGAGGCCTCTCTGCCTATCGCCTGATTCATGGGTGGGTGAGGCTCCTTCTGGCTCCCTTGGTGTATGGCACCTGTAACCCCCGGCTCCCACAAAAGTACTCTTGTTTGTGGATAGATGCCAAATTTTCGCTGTTGAGGAGACGGAAAGGAGAAATGTCCATGCCACTGTGATGCTGACATGCCGTCGTAGAGCTATATCAAAATCATCAGTTCTTTAAGTTCAGACAAAGCTTGACTGTTAAGCCACCTGCTTCCTGTGACCATTTCAGTAGACTTTTTTATGATACTAGATGGATTCTCATTGCCAGTTATTTTTGGGGGGAGATCAATTCTTCTCACGTTTATTAGGACATCAACTATTTCCTCTACATTTAAAAATATTTGGCATACAGCTGCATTCCTAAATTTGTATTATTTTATTCTCAATTTGTTTTGGTAATAAGCTTCTGCCACTAATGCCTTCATACTATTTTATTAATTACCTAATTATTTCCCTATTTTATTAAATTCATTTATAATTATTTGCTTTTATTTTGGTTCATTTTTTCTAATTTATTAGATAAGATGATAAGATACATACTTATTTATTTTTGTCCCTTGTCCTTATCACCAGAAATACTGCAGGCCACAAGTTTTTACTAAGGACAGCTTTTGCTGTTTTTCAGCAGTTCGGTTTGTGTCCACATTTTTGTTTTGTTAAAGGTCCTTAATGAGAGGTGAGTACTAAAATTGTGCACATATTGAATAAACAAATGGACAAAATGTATTTTAGCTATAAGTCCATGAAGTCAATTGATTGAATCATTCTATTTGCCTTTGCGTATCCTTAGTTTTTTATATGCAGTCAGAATGAGGTTCCCTGTGTTATGTTTTCATCAGGCTCTCTTTGTATTTTTAATCACCATGTCTTATGAGACAAGTTTCAGTGTGTGCAGGTTTATCACTATGAAATTTCATATATTGTGCCTTTTATGGCTACAGAATTCTCCCTTTTTTCTTTCAGTATTTATATATTTTTAGCTTAAATTGTGCCTGATTTGATATTAATATTGACAGCCCCTGGTTTCTGTTTGTGAGTGTGCATGTTTATTTGCCTGATTCTTTTGTACCATCCCTTCCTTTTCAGTCTAACACTTTGTCTCTAGTTTCTTGAAAACAGCATGTTGCTGGGTTTTATTTTAGTGGCCCCTTTAAACAGTATGTTATTGTTCAGTCTCATTGTGTTTACTGTAATGATTGATATGCTTGTTTTCCTTCCAACATGCTGGGTTTTATTTTTAGTGGTCCCTTTAAACAGCAATTTGTTGCTCAGTCTTGTTGTGTTTACCCTGATGATTGATATACTTGTTTTTCTTCCAACTTGTGCTTAGTTTTAATTTTATATTTTTTCCCTTTTTCCCTCAAATGTGACCATGTTTCTATTCACTTCATTTTGTTTCTTTGTTAATTTGGAAATTTAATTTTGTGGTTCAACTCTATAAATGATTACAATTCCCATCCCCATTCCATAATCAGAAATATATTTAAATACTATTATTTGGCAATAAGATAATTTTTTTTATTCATGAAGATGTACCATTGGAACTTTTAAAGGATATTTTACCAACCTCTTACTTCACCCCTCTTCGTTTTAGATTATTATAATTTACCTTAGAAAATATCTCTCTTGTTTCAGAAGGACTTGTTTACACTGATTTTAACAGTCCCAAAACACCTTTATTCACTTTTACTTTATTTCATAAATATTACTACCTGAAATACATTTCTTTAAATATGTTTCTTTTGTCCAAACAGGTGAGTGTGTCACAGGTGGGTACATGTCTCTTGATCCTAATCTTCTCTTGGAAACTAGTCAATGCTATTTTGCTACCTTTTAATGCCCAGTGTTGGAAATGAGAAAATCTGATCATTAACTTTATTTTTCTGGTGTGGAAATTTTCAATTCTTTCTACATTTTAGTGCTCAGGCATTTACCCATCTCTGCAGAAATGTGTGTTTTTTCCTACCAGTTTAGACTGGCATTGGATAAGAACTTTTAACCTGTTTTCTGCCTTTACCTCAAGAAAAAAAATCTTTTTCCTCCTCCATGTATTATTTTTTACCTCTCTAGAACTTTTATAATTTATGTGTTATGCTTCCTGGATCTAAGACACTTATTATTTAGCTTTTACATCATATCTGTCTCTTTATATTTTTGCATAATGCTGTGAAGAAAGACTTAAATTTAATGTTCTGATTGATCACTTACTCAGATATCAAGAGTGACCATAATCTTCAATTGCCTACTAAGTCATTTAGTTGGGAAATATGCTTTATTTTAAATTTCCAAAATGTTTCTTTTGTGCTCAATCTCCTTAAGTGCTTCTACCATTTTGTTCAAATTGTTATCTCTCTTTCCAAAAACTCTGGTTTCCTGGGCTATATATTTTATTTCTCTAGCTTGGTACTACTCTCTCTGGCTTCTGGGCCCCCTTATACAGGCTATTATATTTTTCTTTTGGTTCATTGGGATCAAGTCTGGCTGTTGGAAGACCCTAAGTGACAGCAGTCATATAAACAATGGAAATAGCTTAGTGCTTTTTTTCCTTGACCTGACAGTGTAGAAGGATGGAAGGAACTGGCTTCCATGACTGTCTTCATAGCTCTGAGGTAGGGAGGACTCAGTTGATCTTTTTAGTTGATCTATTAGTCACTGTCATGTCCCAAGGGATCCATGGATTTCTGCAGGCCAGACTTTTCCCAGGATCCATCATTTTCTGTTTTCTCTCCCTTTTCATGGGGTTTCTGGTCCTGGTCTGAGAAAGCAGCCAAAGCTGTGGCTGAAATAGTTCTGCTCATTGTCTCTGTTACTTTTTCCACAACATCCGAACTGCACTCATACCCACAGTCACCAGCAGCTAACCTAGTAAGAGCAACCAGGCTAGAGCTCAGACCTGAGAGGAAGGAGCCCTCTTCATGCCACTGTGTTCTCAGAATTCTCTTCCCTACAATCAGCTGTAGTCTGAGGCAATATAGTGAGCACGTGTCATCAGCTAACTATACAATTTATATATGTATGTATGCATTTTTTTTTCTTTTTTTTGAAACTTAGGAGTAGGTAGAGGGGAAAGCGTTTTCCTTTCTTGGCTCATAAGGAGTAAAAACCTAAACTTCAGATAGCAATTAATATATTTCAGACATTATTCTAAGAGTTTCACCCATCTCTGATATATCCTTTATAAAAACCCCACGAAGTGGGCTCCATCATGGCGACCAAGTTTACAGATAAGGAAGTGGAGGTTAAGTTACAAGCCCAAGGTGACACAAGGTAAATGTCAGAATAAGATTCAAATGCTGGAAATCTGGCTTCAGAGCCCACATTCTTAGCCACTCCCCTCTGCCCTCCTGTGAGTGTACCCCGGAGGAAAGAGGAAAGGAAACAGTTGGTTGTAATCTTCGCTAAACTGAATTCTGATTGAAGAAAATCAAGGCTGAACTAAGATTTAACATTCCATGTAAAGCCTGATGGCAGAACTAGCAGTAAACATTAAGCATTAAGATATCCTAGGAAATGTTTATATTCTGTATTTTCAGATTTTTCTGAGATCCTATTCCTTTATTATGCTGGGACATGTATGACAGAAATCTACTCATTTTGGATCTCTATGCCAGGAGTTGGTTAACTATGGCCCACTGGCCAATTTGACTTCATTTTGTAAGTAAAATTTTATTGGAAGACACTAACATACTGTCTATGGCTACTTTTGCACTGTGGTGTCAGAGGCGAGTACATGCAATAGAGACCAAATAGCTGACAAAGCCTAAAAACATATTTATTATCTGATCTTTCATAGAAAACGTTTTCTGAACCTTGCTCTAGGTTAATATGTCCTTCTCAAGAATTATCCTGGGATTCTCATTTCCCTAGAATTACAGCTCACTTAATGCGAGTCCCATTCCATTTGGGCTTTTATTCTCTGCCTTCCAATGAGAGAGCTAGCTATCTAAAACCTAATTATGAGAAGACACTGAAGACTGATGCTGGTTTTTATGTGTTTCTCTCAGGTGGCATTTCCTCTCTAATAGAAGATTTCTGAAGAGACATGGTATAGAATAAAGAAATTAATATCTCATTTTATAACTTCAGAGTCCACAGCAAATTAGAAAAGCTCTTTCTAGCATGCTTCTAATTATATGACCAATTCCACTTCTGATCTTATTTTATCATACATAACTTTGTTTACTTTATCATACATAACTTTGTTTCATTTCCCTGTCTGGCTGATGGACGCTTAAATGAGTTATTACTTTTTCTTTTGGCTCATTGGCTGAAGTCCAGTTTTTGGAGGTCCATGAGTGGCAGCAGTCACACAAATGAAGAATGATGTGTTCTTTATTTCCATGGTCAGCAGTATGGAAGCCACTGCACTGCCATTCTGCTCACCCCAGAAGGAAGTATCAAAGGAATAGTTTTATTTACAATTTAAAAGTATCTATTATATGGTACTAGAGAATAAGTCTTACTTGGCAGAAAATAGAAGAAAAAGCTCCTGTAGTAATGACAGCTGGCCTGCAATTGTAAATATTTATATAGGTTTTTGAGGTTTACAAAGCACTTGCCAACACTCGTTTAATCTTTTCTACATCTTTGCAATTCGTATTCGTATTCCCACTTCACAAGTGAGATAACAGACTTAGATTAAACTGTGGTAGGTGACAGAGGTAGAACAAATCTATGTTTTTAGGTACTAAATATCATGCTGTTCCAAGTGTCCGTATGGTTTTTGTTGGAAAAGATACTGAGAAGTGTGATGGAGAGGAGTTAAGGGGCTCTGCAGGGCCAGGCTGAGGGCAAGGGCAAAGCAATTTCCTTCCGGCAGAAAAGGCAATTTTCTTCACCGCAAGGAAGAGAAAATTAAAGAAATTCTGTAGACGTTTGTTCTTCATTCTTCTGTCTATTCATTTAACAAACATTTATGGAGAACCTGTTATGTATCAGGCATCATTCCAGGAACTAAATACACTGCAGTGAACAAAAGATACTTATCCTCATGGAGTGTATATTTGTAGGGGATAGGCAAGAAAAAAAGATGAACAAAATACATATTATATTAATCAATGATAAGTACCAAGAGATTAAAAGTAGAGAATGAGGATATAAAGTGTCAGGGTATCAGGTTAAAGTTTTAGGAAGAGTGATCAGAAAAGGACTTGCTGATAGTTACCCAAAATACTGGTAATGTGATTTTGACTAACTTGTCTAATGTTACAGTTCGTTTTACCATTTTCTCTTAAGAGATATTTACTACCAGTTCTATTTTTATTAAAAGTTAATTAGTTGATTCATTGTTTAGTGTTTCTAACAATTATGTCTACTAATTAATTAATCCAGTGATACTTCAACACGTTATAGCAGCAAGTGGCAAACTTGGTCAAGTTTGGTGCACTTTTTTCACATTAGTTCAGCAATGTCCCAGGTATTGTCTATAAATTTTAAAAATAAATTTCTGCATAAAGAACCTGTAAGTGAAAAACTGTGGCTTCTAATACTGTCTAAACAACATGGATAAAAGGAATTACTATATTGTTTTGTACAATGGTCTTGGTAATGGTAGAAATACAGAACTACTAGAAATATAAAAGTTAAGCTTTTTGCCTTCTGCTGTACTGGAAAATGTGGTAAAGGACCATTAACACTCTTTTCCTACAATTAGTGTGTACCCATATCTACTTTCTGGGACATTTGGAGAGTCTATAACTAAGAAATATCCACTGACCTGATATGAGGCTATTGCAGCAATAGAGGCAACTACTGTTAGCATTAAAGGGAATTCGCTGAATAAGTAACAGTCACTTTCAGCTCTCATGCTCTGTTGACAGGAAGGCAGATTGGTGTAGCCACTATTAGAAACAGTATGGAGGTTCCTCAAAAAAATTAAGAATGGAGCTGCCTTATGACCCAGCAGTTCCACTTCTGGGTGTACTCATATTCAAAGAAACCCAAAACACAAAATCAAAGGTATGTATACCCCTGTGTTCGCTGCAGCATCATTTATAATAGCTATGATATCGAAGCAACCCAAGTACCTATTGGTAGATGAGCACATAGAAAAGCTGTGGCACACATACACAAAGGAATATTACTTGACCATAAAAAGATGAAATCTTATAATTTGTGACTGCATGGGTAGATCTAGAGGGTGTTATGCTAAGTGAAATAAGGCAGACAGGGAAAGACAAATACCACATGATTTCACTTATATGTGGAAGCTAAAGACAAAATAAATAAACAAAATAGCAACAGACCCATAGTTGCAGGGAACAGATTGGTGTTTGCCAGGGGGGAGGGGTGTTGGAGGGCTGGGTGAAAAAGATGAAGAGATTAGGAAGTACAGATTGGTAGTTACAAAAGAGTCAAGGAGATGTACAGTACAGTGTAAAACAGAGCCAATAATATTGCCATAACTATGTGTGATGCCAGGTGGGTCCTGGAAGTATTAGGGGGAACACTTTGTAAACTATATGATTGTCTAACCACTAGGCTGTACACCTGGAACTAATATAAAATAATATTGAATATAAACTAATTAACAAAATAACAATCCCTTTAACTAGCACCTGAATTTGGAGAGAAAATACAAAGAAGTAAAAAAAAAACAAAACAGCTTTATTATTGAGAAAACTGTTTGGAGAATATAGCTTAGATTTTCAAGTAAGTGTTTTTGCTAATGTTGCTGCCCACAGTTAGAATTATCTCTTCAAATTAAAGGAGCACCTGCCCTGCTGACCTTACTACATGGCTGAAAGCAAATGAAAAAATAAAGTCTCTGCAGGCAATTAGACCTCTTAGAGAAGGGCCGGATTGAAGGCCCTTCACCAAACAGACTAGAATGTGAATCTCCGAGGAAGTGTGAAAGCCCAAGTCCTGGCCTCAGTCCAGCACTCCCTTACCTTCCTCTGAGGAGCCTGAGTCCTGAGGCGGAGTCCCTGGGGGAAGAGGCCAGTAGTTCCCTCCATGTGGGGGAGGATCAGAGCTCCTCGCTAAAGATTTCACTTGCTTTAGCCATTTTTTTTCACATTACTGTTAGCGGGGACCTAGACAAAGACTTACTACTTACTCCTGAAATTAATTGGATCTTAGTTTTAACGTCATTCACTCAATTAAAAAAGGAAGACGACTTGTAAAAATACTTGGAAAAAACTGGATATATTAAAATTACCCAGCAAGTGCTCACTGAGGGCCAAACTTGGCCCAGCATGCAGAGTACTGGTTTCTAGTGACACCCCAGAATCAGACATAAGCTTTACCCTCAAGGACTTTGGAATTCAGCAGATTAAACAACAGCGGTAAAGATAAGGCAGTAGTAAGTAATACAGCACAGAATATTAGTTGTTGTTGTGTGTGGCAAACTCAGTGTGCCGCCAGGATAGCAGGCAGCATGGCATGTTGTAGAAAGCCCTGGCCTGGGACCTAAGAGACCTGGGTTCTTATTTTAATCAAATCTGAGAAAAATCTAGGCAAGCCTTACTTAATCTCTTTAGGTTTCAATTTCCTATTCTGTAAAAATGAAAATTTGATTAGAACCCGGTCTAAATTAAAAATTCGCTTTTTCTAATGTAATATAATATGCACCAATATAACCTTGGAATTTTTAAGGTTACAATGAATTAAGTCCCACACATTTTTGTGTGTGTGTGTCCATATCAGGAACTGCAAGAGAACAATGAAAAGAAAATATAAAATTGGTAGAAAGGTTATAATGAAATAGACAAAGACTAACCAAAAGGGCACAGGAGGAAATTCAATCATGAATATTTCAAAGACCCAAGACAACATTTGTTAAGAGGACGGCGAAGGGAAGTCAGTCATGAACTTGATATCTCTGCACTCATGCTTACGAAGGGAAATGCATGGGTAGCCCTGCAGAACCGCGTGCAGGGCCCTTCCCTGGAGGGCAGTTTCTTATAGAAGGCTGAGATGTAGAATCTAATACACATGCTTTTTTTGGTTCCAGCCTGGAATACTGCTGCTTTCAACAGATTGAAATGTCACTCTTACTATGGGCACCTTAACAAGAAAGAAATGATAGGACAGAAAGAGACTCTGTTCTTGTTTGCTCTGTTGTCTCTATCACTGCTATATATTTGATAGGATAAGGAAATAGGAATTTGGTTTGTTTCTACTGCTAAGGAAAAATAAGGAAGTTTCTTGGAAAAAAAATTGTGTTTCGGTGAACCTGAGAGCCATTCATGAAGGGCTGCTGTCTGACATTGCAGATATAGGCAGGAGGGGCGACAGCTCCCTTACTGATTTGGGGAGAGTCCCGTGTTAGTTTCGCATAGCCACTCCCTGGCATCCACGAGACCGGCTTGAGAAGAGAAAATGGACATGGAAAGGTGGGCAGTTGAGGGAACCATGGGGAAGAGAAGGCAGAAGGCCTTTCCCTAAACCAACCCAATGTCTTCCTTGAGTTTTTGTTGTTTTGTTGTAAACCCTCTCCAAAATATCTTTGCATTTGGACTTCTGGAGCCCTATTTGGAATCAAGAGGCCTACTATCTCTAATTTAATTTTATGTAAAAGGGTAAGAAATAATCAACCAATCATGATTAAGATTTCCTCAGCATATGAAGAAAGGTAGTTTCCAACAGGTTTTTTTTTGGTGTGGTTTTTGTGTGTTTGTGTGTGTGTGTGTGTTTTAATGCTTTTAGAGCCTATTTGTTAAAAAAAAATGTGTGGGACAGGGTTTCCTGTCTGGATTTTGTCCTCTCTGAAAGAAAAACTTCAGCTTTGGTTGTCTGCTCATGTAAGTCAAGTTGGGGATCACAGGCGACCACTTTTTTTCTTTAGGAAAACATTTTAATGATTCTTTTGGCATGAAAGACAAGGAAGTTGGGAGAACGAGTTTCCTCTGCTTAATTGCTTAATAAGATAACAGAAATGTAGAATTTTGAACTTTTGCTGGATAGCGGGAAGAAGAGGAAGGGAGGACACAAGGGAAAGAAGCTGTGATGGGGAAAAACGTTCTGATTAGGAAAGATAAAAAGGCTACAATTAAAAAATAAGCAAACAAACAGAGGCTTAGAAAGAGCTGGAGGGAAGTTCTCCATGACAGTGATGGCTTGATGCCATTAATGACACTGATATCTAGTAATAAATTTAAGATTCTTTATGTACTCTGCTAGTGTCCCCTCATCCTGCCAAAGCCTTCAGTAAAAGTTGGTTACACCAAAAAAGATTCTAATGGAGGTTTTTGAAAGAAGGAGCAAGGAATGAAATTCACTCAGAGAGCAAAGGGATGGGAGAAAAGAAGAAAGCTTAAGAGATAAGATGGCAAGCAGGGGTCACACGTCAGCAGCAGCTGGGATTTATGTCTGGACGTAGAGGTGACAAAGAGAACTAAAGCACCTCCTTCCAAGAACTTCAGAAATAATTGGCATAGTGAGAAACTTCCCAGAGTACTTGGGATGAAGAATTAAACTACTTTGTTCTTAAAAAGAAAGAAAGAAAAAGAAAAGGAAAAAAGAAGAAGAAGAAAGGGGAAGGAGAGCCTGAGGTCCCGTGGGTAACATTCTCCCTTTCTTGCCCGCCGTGTGCTTCGTCTCTCAGACTCTGGGGCCCAGGTCTCATTTTTGATGTAGTGTTATTTCTTTAGTTTAAGAAAACAATGCAGATCATAGTCAGGGGAATGGACTTAAGTAAATGCAATACATTCAAAATGACATCTCTACTTTGGATAATGATATTTGCTCTTTTTGAAGTTACATAAGTCTTGTAGCCAGTGAGATATCAAACGTGATTGCTAATAGCTCAACAATTGGGATTTGAATTTTATTGCTTGAAATAATTGTGTTTGTTGTTCCTGTGTACGTGGAAGTGGGTATACACTAATATGTATCCACTTGGGTATGTGTACTTTAGCAAGGAGAAGGTTAAATTAGGCCACTGAACTAGAAAATGAAAATTCTCTCCCCAGCCTAACAGATGAAATGTCAGCCTGAAGCCAGGGATTTTTCACATGGCTAAATGAACCTGTGGCTTGCTTATGCATTATTCATGACAGATTCTGGGATTTCTGTGGTTGGCATTGTTGGCAGAAGAAAATGAAAGACATAGATCGAGATGGGCATTAACTTTTTTTTTGTATTTATATAGTTGATCCCTTTCTCATTTTAAAAAATATGTATCTAATGTGAGCTTTCTTCAAAGTATTAATTTGGGGAGAACGCTTTACTTTATGAAAATATTTGATAACAGTATTCATAGATTGAGGTTTATACTTCTTACTGCTGAGCCCTCTCAAATGGCTTTATGAAGTGCTACATAAACAATATGAAGTCTGTCGTCAGGCTTATTTTGATGCATTCTTACCTAATAACACATTTAAATTGTATTCGCATTGTAGTATGCTTACATATAATACTCTAACTTACCTTTTAAAAATTTATTAACATCTTTTTTTTTTTGTTGCTTTCAGACCTAAATATGCAGCTACCTTCTCTTAACTTGCTTTGATAAAGCAACACTAATTACTTCAGTTTTAATATATCTGTTAGGATTGAACATACATTCTTTTTATGCTACTGGATAAATTATGCAAGTGTAGGGTGTATTCAAGTCTGTGGAGTCGGTTATGGAGAAAAAGGATCACAAATAGGAAAGTGGAAGTGATGGAATCACTTGACCATCTTCATAAATGACTGAGAAAGTTGGAAAGTTGTCACATGTTTGGTATTTCTTTAAAAATTGGACACGAATGTCATTTTCTCATTTTCCTGGATTTTGGTGTGGAAGCAAAATGATAAGTGGAAAGAGAATGGATGCTGAGGTTTTGAGATTTGGGTTCAGATCTTAGCTCTCAATTTTACTCCTTAGATTATCTTAGATGAGAATTTAAAAATCTATTTGAGTCTTGGTTTCCTCACCTGCAAAAAGGAACTAATGCTATTTAAATTATACACTAGTGAGAATTATGTAAGATTATGAAAAAAAGGGTCTAATACAATACAGGTCCTCACTAACTGCTTTTCTTGGAGCGATTCGTTGTCTCAGATTCTAAAGCTCAGCTCTATTCTTGCCTGACTCCAGCTTGGTCAGTCAACTCTTCCTTTGGTTGCATTAGTTACCCAGGTGTCTCCATACCCCAGTAGCTAGCAGTGCAGGGAACTAGGGCTTGTTTCCCTCTGAATGTCTGGCACTTAATACAGTGTCTGATATGTTATACAATGAATAAAAAACAATAAATATTTGTTTATTGAATGAATCACTCAGTAAAATTTTTCCCATCAAGGATTGTAGGAGTGGGCACAGGAAATGGCAGCTGAGGGAGGAGTTGGTATAGTTATAGTGCTGTCACGTCATTACATTATAAATCTGGAACCATAGAGAGGCAAAATCTAAACTTACATTTGAGTTGTTGGGGTAGGAAGAGCATTCAAGTTTGACCCTGAAAGTGATGCAGCAGGGAAAGAGATGATGTGATAGACTTTGAGGATCCTTGCAATTACAAGGATAGATTGAGGGATTAAGAAGAAACAAAGACAACCCTGGCTGGTGTAGTTCCGTGGATTGAGCATCGGCCTGTGAACCAAAGTGTTGTGGGTTCGATTCCCTAGTCAGGGCACATGCCTGGGTTGCAGGCCAGGTCCCCAGTAGAGGGCGTGTGAGAGGCAACCACACATTGATGTTCCTCTCCCCCTCTTTCTCTTTCCCTTTCCCTCTGTCTAAAAATAAAATAAATAAAATCTTAAGAAAAAGAAGAAACAAAGACAATGATGGGCATCGTTAGAATATTAAAAGCATATTCGAAGGATAGAAAATCTTTAATTTCTTGCCATGTTATGAAAAATTGTCTAGGAATCCATATTATGAAGTCTAAATAAATACTATTTAATTATTTTATCTAAAGCCCATTTATATTATTCGTCATAGAGTAGACTCTGATTAGATACCTTTATTATTGTGTGCCCACCATCCATTTCTATAATTTACCTCTTTTCCTCCTCCATCCATGTGATCGCAACTATATTTGTATCACATGCATCTGACCCTTTGGTCATATTTATTCCTGGGATGGATACTTGACCTAAAAGGGGAAAATCAGTTTCTGTATTTGTGAATGATTGCAAAAAGCCGTTGGAGAGATTTGGGATCATTTTATGTAAATGGGATAAAAAGGAGAAGCTGGGTTATGGGGAGGAGAGACATAGAAGACAGGGAGAGAAAGAATTGGGGGCAAAGAAAAATGAAGCATACTGAAAGAAAGAAGTAAGTATAAAAAGGAATCCCTGAGCTGTCCCAGTTCCTGTTCTGCCCTAAGGCCTTGCTTAATTCCTTCCCTTAGACTCTGTAAAATACTTCATATCATTCCGGTAAATCCTAGTTTTTCCATTAGTTACTTGCACAGTGAATGCCAACATTTATTCTTTCAATTATTTGTCCCACAGACATTAATGGAGCTCTTATGTGTATAAACATTTTGCTTTTGCTGGGGGCTGAGATTCTTGCCTTCAGAAGTACCAGCACTGTGAAAGGAAAATAAAGGTCTCTTTGGGAATGATGTGTGGGAAACATTAAGGCATAGACTTCAGAGAGCATGGTCTATGTTTGTGACTAATCAGAAATTGAAGAAGAAGCAATAGTCCTGTTTTCTTATGTATTATCCAATTAGTGGATGATTAGTCTGAAGTGCAGTTTGTCATCTAAGAGAAGAGAGCATATCTAATTTGTTTCCAGAGGCAACAATAGAAAGAATGACCTGGAGCAATAAGTCATTGACAACACATTTTACATTTCAAGAGATATTGAGTGTCACTGAACAACAGATGTCATGTAAGAAAACAGTGAAAGACGGGAAACTAGAGTGCCTTCTGCACTAGGCTTTAATGGGTTTGCATTTTGTTCTTTAAGCAGTGTACAACTATGTAAATAATTATAGAGTAAAAATGCCTAAGGCTGGCTTAGGTCAGGATTTCTTATGCAATACCAGCCTTGGGACTAATAAAGTGCTTAGAGTTTTTACAGTTTCTGTGAGTCTCAGTAACTAAAAGAGACCAATAGCTTGTAGTTAACTGTGCCTGTGCCTTCCAGTCATATTCTCTAGGGGCTAATTTAAAAAAAGAAAAGAGAACAGATAACGAAAGAATCCAGCTGCTTAATCAATACAGTGGTGGCCTTCAAGGCATTGTCTTTTTCAAACCTTTGGGAAGCTAATATATGGTTTCTAAAACAGCTTTAAATAGATGGTAGGCTTCAAAGTGAGCTGTATTATTTAGCTACATCAATTTTCAGCAGTTATCCTTACTGTTTAAATATAGGATAAAGGCTATAAGCTTGTTAAAGTAAAACCTAGAAGGGAAGGAGTTTACACAAACGTGGGGAGAAGTGAGAGAGCTAGACCAAACTTATATTTGTGAACTAAAAAAGAAAAAGGTGAAAAAAGAGCAAGAATAAAAATGAAGCATTAGCCAGAAATAAGGCAGGATTACAAGGTAAATATAAGTGCCCATTTGTAATTTGTGATCGCAGATTTAAGTCACTGAGCTTGTTGGCATAATTTAATCCCTTAATATTTATCTTCTTGAGTACTAATTGGAATATAGGTAATTTAGTGTATCTGGATTTGAGGTTTTTCAAAGAGAAAAAACCCTAGAAGAAAGGGTTCAAGGGAGACAAGGATATTTTCAAGGATTTGTAATGACAATGTTAGATTAAAAAATCTAAGCTATACAGGGAGAAGTGGAAATAAAAACAGAAGGGTATAGGAGGGTAGTAATTAATTGTTAATGTATTAGGAGTCTCATGAGCTTAGAGAATTAAAGCAGAGAGAGAGAGCAGGAAGTCATTTGAGAGTAGAATGTTCAGAAAGATTTTGAAGTTTTGATGATGAAATTGTTGTCATATGGTCCACAGTTAGAGAGAGGGTACTATTTTTGCAGTGAAGGAAATATTGGAAGATTAAAAAAATGAAGGTCAGAAACTAAGAGACCAAGGTATGGGATGGATTATTAGCATAGATACAATAATCGCTGAAAATTATGACTTGGTGACTGGCGTAAATGTAGAGAATAAGATATGAGTTAGTGTGGATGAACAGCACACACTTAGAAGAAGCAGGACTTTCCTTTCCTCCTCCTTCTTTCCCTTGACTGCCTGCCCCTGCCTCCCTACCTCTCTCTCTTCCTTCCTTCCTTCCTCTTTCCTTGTTAGATGATAGAGACTTGACTTGACTTGGGGAGTATTACCTGAAAATAACACAATTTGCATTAGGAGACAAAGACTGAAGTTAATAATATAGTAACTAATGGGATAAATCAATTAAAGCCTTTTTAGAGATTTAAAACTTTGAACTAACTGATGTAAAAATATAGATAATAGAAAAAATGATAAAGTAAAAATAGAAATGGCTTTATTACTAAAAGGGTATTTGTAGAAAGTGTCATTAAGTGATGTTCATTCGGGAGATAAGAGATAATGAGATTACTTACTATTATGTCCTCCAAATGATCAGATTTCCTATTTTTGATTCCTCAAAACACTAAAATATACAACCTGTAAGCAATTATTATAAATGGTATTTTCTTTATTTTTGCAATATGTTTTCTTCATATAGTAAATTTATTGGGGTGACATTGGTTAGTAAGATTATATAGGTTTTAAGTGTAGATTGCTACGGTAACATGATCTGTATATTGCATTGTGTGCCTACCACCCAAAGTCAAATTATCTTTCATTACCGTATAATGAAAATATTCTCTCCACTGGTCCCTGTTCAAATATATGTATATATATCTCAGTAGATTGTTCACACCTTATCTATTGATGATATATATATACACACACATATATATACGCATATATATATATATATCAGTGAACAATAGTCAGCTGTATGCATTTTTTTATTGTTTAAAAAAACCTTCATTAATCAAATGCTTCAAAACCTTCCTAATTTTAAAATTTGCTGTTTGTTCCCTGGTCTTCTTTTGGTAATTATGAGATAGTAGCTTACTTTGCTTCAAAGCTTAGTTCAGTAAGAGTGCTTTTTATTGATTTACTTTTAAAATATATTTTTTCTTCCACATGCTGCCAGTCCTTTAGTCACTCTTTTAGTCATAAATGGAAATAAATGGAAATAATTAAGAGAATAAAAAATTTAAACTAATCTCTTACGACCTTGTATGCTTTTGCAAAAAGCTAGAAGTTTTATTAACTTGTTTACTTCAAGCCTCACAATCATAGTAGATTGTTGGAATCTTCCTCATTTAAGAGTAATTATATTTCAAACATACGGGCTTTTAGGCTATTCTTTAGGATGAAATAAAAACTCAGTTTAGAGGTGAAAGCTTTTCCGTTTTTTAAAAAAATTATAACTTCATTTTTTAAAAATATTTTATTTATTTTATTTTCAGACACAGGAGAAAGGAGGAAGAAAGGGAGAGAAACATCAATGTGTAGTTGCCTCTCATGTGCCCCTTACTGGGGACGACCTGGCCCACAACCCAGGCATGTGCCCTGACTGGGGAATCAAACAGGTGACCCCTTGGTTTGCAGGTTGATGCTCAATCCATGGAGCTATACCAGCCGGGGCTTCAGCTTTCATTTTGACTTTATTTAAAGGGTATGGAAGTTCAAAGGAATAGGTTGTTATCAGCTTAAACAAAGCCATCAGGCTGGTATTAAGAGAAAAATTCACAATGATGTAAGTGAAAATATTAGAGTTATCCATTATTTTAAAATTATGCACAATTAATAAAATTGTAAGACTCTCAAGAAATGCGTGGAAGATTGCTTACTAAGAAATAAAACAGAATTTGTCCTATGTAACATTTACAAATAATCCCCAGATAGGATATAATTTATTTTAAACTATTTTAATGATAAAAATAAATAAATTTACCTTCTTTTGGGGGTAAATTATAGTTCTCAGTTGCAATCAGAATAACCTTACTATGTTAGAGACAAAAAAATCTTTTATATAAATTTAGGGCATTATCAAAGTATAAATATTTATTCATTTAAAATTGTTTCACAGTGAAAGTATTTTTAGCTATTAAAAATAGTAGACATGAGGCTAAAATACACATGAAACCTGTTCATACACTATTCCAACATGAATTAAATATTCTTTAAAACATACAGTTGAATATATTGAAAGAGACTAAAATTGAAAAAAACATGAGTAGACATAACTGAAAAAAAATGAAAAGATAAAATAATTTCAGAAGTGAATAGTTCAAGGTGACAGAGGTAGAATTTATTTGACTGTAAGTACAATAAAGGTTAATGAAGAGAAAATGAAAATAGCCAAGAACAAAAACAAAGGAAAGGTAAAAGGTATCACATTAGTGGTAAAGTGATAAATGGAGATTATCAAAGAAGATTAAAAAATCTAAAATTGGAGTTCCTCAAGAAGAAAAAACTAATTTAGACTTACAGTGTAGGAACAGTTTCTAGAAATAAACCAAGACCTAAATTTATGCATTATAAAGACCCCATGCACCTGTGAAAATTGACAAGGAAGGTCACCTGGTAGGTAACCTTTGGGTTTTAAGCATAAAGAAAATATTCTCTGGGCATCTAAGAAACAGTATCAAATTTCTTCCAGAGGAAAGAAAAATAATCACTTTGGCTCATACTTCCTGTTAGCAGCATAAAAGTAAGACAGCAATGGAGCAAAATCTTCTAGATACTGGGAGAAAGTATGAGTCAAGAATTTAAAATTTGGCTAAGCTCTTTTTGATGTTTCAAGACTATCGAAAAACAATGGTAATCTGAGAACATGTAAACAAAATTTAAGGATTGTTGTACCTGTAAACCTTTTCTAAGGAATCCATTAAAGGACAAACATCATTAACCCTAGAAATGATTGGGAAAAATGGGCTGTGGAGAACTGAATATATTTAATAGTAGATCTCAGATTTTGGAAAAAGTAGGGACATGTGTGGAAAATAGTATGTAAATGCTATGGACTATAGCAGATCAGAAATGAAACAACTGAAAAATTGAAAGGAGAAATGAGAGGAAGGGAAGAGGCAAAAACACTCACTGATTGCTCTGTGGGGATTAGTTGGAATTCAAAGGATAGTAGAAGCCTAAGCAAGCAAGCGGAAAAAAAAAAAAAAGCTATAAACATGGATGTTGTTTATATAAATATTACCCCAAGAACAAAAATATAAACTTTAGTAGAATTTACTAGACTGAACTACATTTACCAGTTATACAATCACATACTAATCAAGCTGTTACTGTAAAAGAAATGTGCAACTGTATTTTAAGTCCTTACTTAGTTGCCTTTAAGGTAATAAAAAGAGAGATTCCGCTGGATGGGTCTAATCTAATCAGGAAGAGTACATTAAATAAAAGGGATTGGGCCTTCCCCGAGCTCCTAGGCTCTGCACATTTCATGCCCACGAGGTTCCAGACTGCCAGCTTGCTTGAGATTTTCCCTCCTGCTTGCCCTCTCTACACACTTCGGACTTGCTTAGCCAACCTCCACAATTGCTTAAGTCAATTCCTTGTTTTCTTTGTCCCTCTGCCGCTGTCTTCCTTCCCCTCTCTCCCTCCCTTCATCATCCATTCATCCGTCTCTTTACATATATATATGTATACACACACATATATGTATGTATGTGTGTTTATGTATACAGACACACATATCTCTGGTAGAACTCTGACAAATACAATTAGCAATGAGACTCCAACAACATTAAAACAATACATCACAACTAAGTAGGGTTTATTCTAAGGTTGAAAGAATACCTCAGTATTAAGAATTGAGTTAATGACTCACCCTGTTAAGACATCGTAGGAGAAAACTCATATATGATCATCTCTACAGGTTTCCAGTTGATGATACTGTGCATAAGCCAAGACGAGATTTTCATTATGCTGAAACACGTAGTGTTAAAACAAATCAGAATTTTCCAAAAGAAACATTAAGCAATTTTCACTCCTGATTATTACATTTTAAAATACAAAAGTGTATCAAAAAAGGATAAAAAGCACTCCTAAAATGGAATACAAACAAACAAATGTGTATTCCTATCACATTGAAAGCATTACCTTGTGGAGAAAAGGATTATTTCATATCCTTATTCTGAATTATGCTCAGGACAAAAAGTACTGTAGAACATACCTTAACCATTACTTATGGATTTATTGTTAATATCAGTGTTGGTGGTATAATTTGGAGACTTCTGTGTATGTTGTAGAATACAGCAAATAAACAGATGTGTTCATGTAATTAGGAACTAGAATTTTTCAGTCAGGAAAAGAATATATGGCTTTAAAAGAATGTAAGAGAGAAAACACTTTCTATTTTTGATTTTGAATTGAGAATATTAATATGATCTCA
This sequence comes from Mormoops blainvillei, assembly GCA_004026545.1. Classification (NCBI taxonomy): domain Eukaryota; kingdom Metazoa; phylum Chordata; class Mammalia; order Chiroptera; family Mormoopidae; genus Mormoops; species Mormoops blainvillei. Next base: position 143,224 of record PVJD01001371.1, on the reverse strand, counting down.
TGCTTGCTAAAACATATATTTTGTAATTGCTTTTTTTTTCATGAAAAGAGCCTAAAATGAAACCCTGGCAGCAGTTAACGCACCTATTGCCCAGACCTTGATTTCTGAGTATATTTCCACATGAAAAAGAACCAGAACTTCTTAGAGAAATGGCTGATTATAAGCCTAAGACAGGAAAGTACATGGAAAGACCGAGCTATCTTGTGCCTGAAAGGGCCCAAATGCAAATAAGGTAATATATAAAATTACACATGACCTAGTTGGAACTGTCCCCCACTTGACAAATTTGATAATTTGAGCACCAAGAGAGAATAATAACAGTAATTATTATGCATTGAATAACAAAGAAAAATCCATTATTCTTAGTGCACAAAAGTACAAACCATAAAGGCTAAGAAATGAACTCATTAAACCTAAGTGTTCCTGTATATCAAAAGACACTATAAAAGGAGGGAAATGACAAGCTTCAGAGTGGATGAAATTTGCTTTATGTACAACTGACAAATGATTGGTGTTTCAAACATATTGAAAACTTTTACATATTAATAAGATAAACAACCCAATAACAAATTTACCGAGTTATGAATAGGCAGTTCAGAAACAAAAAAGTACAAATGGTCCCTAAATATGTGAAGAGAGTTTTAATATTACAGTGAAATAGTGAAATGCAAATTACAACCATACTGGCTAACGATCTCTTACTGACCAAACTGACAAAAATGAGATTCTGACAGTACAAAGTGTTTTTGAGAATATGGAACAATGCTATCCCTCACCTCCCTCTCATGGGAGTTTAAATTTGGTCCTTTGGAACATGGTTTGAAAGTACCTACTACAGCTGATAAATCCCCTATGATTCAGCGTAGATCCTGATGCATGCAACATTATACATGGAGGCCAAAAAATGGAAAAAACCAATAGTCCACCAACACTAGAATAGGTAAACACATTTTGTTTCATATAGTGGAGTATGGAGCAACAGGAATATGAAATAACTATATCTATAGGATCAATATATTTGAATTTCATTAGGAGACTTGAGTGAAACAGGCAAGAAAAATGCATGCAATTGATTCCATTTAAATAAAGCTTAAAGACAGACCATGAAATGGTATGTTGTTTGATGTTTCATATGTAGATAATAATAAAACTACATTGAAATATCAAATATATTTTAAACACAAAATCAAGGTAGTTCTTTCCTGGAGAAAGAGGATGGAACTGGTCAGGGAGGGGTTTATAGGGCACTTCAGCCTCCATGGTGTTTTCTGTATACATATATGTATATATATGTTTGTGTATATATACGTATTTCTTAGGCAACATAATGAGTATATATCTGCTTCTTGTACACCAAGTAAGGGCATGAATTCTAATTTTTATTTTACTGAAGAAAAAACCATTGACCACTTTATTTTCCACTTTATGCTTTTTAAATTATTTGTACATTTTAAAAAATGATAAGTTATGATCATATTTATTGATTTCTTGATATTGACATTTTTGATGCAGAAATTTCATGTCAATTTTCCTAATTGATCTTATTCCTTCTATTTATAATCAGAAATACTGATGACTAAAGATGAGAAGTCAATTCCAGTTCTTAGAAAATCTTGTTAAGTACTTAAAGAAAAAAAAGTTTCACGATCTAACAATAGATTGCTTTTAAAAATCTTAAAAACAATGTATTACTCTTTACTTATCAGGAAGTTAAAGTTTCCATACATATATTTTTAAAATTTTCACATATTTAATTTTTTCATGTTTTATTAAAGTATAATTGATACACAAAAATTATACACAATGTATAGATTTGGACATGTTCACACACTCATGAAATCTTTTATCACAGTCAAGGTTATAAGTATATCCATTTCCTCCAAAATTTTTCTTGTGTTTTGCAAGTGCATGCATGTATATGTGTGTGTTTGTGGGTTTGTGGTAAAAACATGTAAAGAGATCTTTCCTGTCAACATATTTTAAAGGGCATGATACCATATTGTTAACTATAGGTATGATGCACAAGAGATTGGTAGCACTTATTTTTCTTACATAACTGAAATGTTATACCCATTGAGCAACAATCTCCTATTTCCCCCTACACCTAGTCTCAGGCAACAACAATTTTTTTTCACTGCTGAGCTTTTTTTTTCTGTAAGCTTAACTGTTTTAGATACCTCATAGAAGTGGAACCATTATGTATTTGTTCTTCTGTGACTGGCTTACTTCACCTAGCATAATGTCCACCAGACTCATCCAAGGTGTGGCAAATGGCAGGATTTCCTTTTCTTAAAGGCTGAATAATATTCCATTATATGTACACAGAACATTTAAAAAATTCATCCGTTGATGGACATTTGTGTTGTTTCCAAATCTTGGCTGTTGTGAGTAAGGCAATGAACATGCAGAACAAAGCCACAATGAGATATCTGTTAGGATGGCTATTATTAAAAAAAGGCAATAACTTTTGGCAAGAATGTGAAGAAATTGGGACCCTTATATACTGTGAAAATGCAGAATGGTGTATCTACTGTGAAAAACGTAAAATTCCTCAGAAAATTAAAAAGAAAAAGAGCTGCCGTATGATCCTTATGTAGTGCTGTGAGAGGGTTCTTGGCAGAAAGAACCCAGCGTATTTCCCAGAGATGAGAGGCACTTGGGAGCAGAGAGCCCTACCTCTGCTTCTCCCTTGGTGAGTTCTCATGGGCAACTCTAGACAGAGTCACTTTCTCCCTTAATTTGAAAGTGGGAGCAGATAAATTAGATGGCTGCTGGTTCTTTCCTCCTTTGTTCAAAAAACACACACTTGACACAGAACTTACACAAGAGACTGCATGTATTCATGTTTGTGCATGCATGTGCTTATTGTTCACGCACCTTTGTGTATTTGGCAGGAAAAAAATGAATAGAAGTAAAACTGAAAGATTTAGTAGGAATGCCTACTGTGTATGGAAACATTAATATTCACCTAGAATAAGCTATTCAGAAGCTTTACTTGCTATTTACTAAACCCAAATCTCAATGAAAGATCTGAAATGGCAAGGTTCAACACTGCTAACCGACTGGCCATGTAGGAATATAAAAGATAAGATCAGTTCAGTTGATATACCTCATCTTTGATATGGCAGCTTTTGGGGTGATTCTGGCTTCCTGAACTGACTCAGACGAAGACACAGCTAGCAGAGGGTCTGTGGTCCCCATGATCAGGGGCTGCTGCTGATGACCCATGGGTTATAAAGAAGAGATTGTACTGCACACTTCAACTTTCAAGAGAAATTCAAATATACATGAGAGAATCACATGGTTGGGAATTCTAGATTGGAAGGTTCTATCTATGTCACTGTGTTCTTTCATTGACATCATATCCCCTCAGTTCTGTGGGGCTGTTTCTTTTTTTGCAAATGAGAGGAGCTAGGTAAGTGAGGGAAAAGCCCAGTACTAACATTCTCTGGTTCTAATCCCTAAAGATAAAAGGTAACAGTATGAAGTACATAGGAAACATTAACTTTAGGTATTCAGAACCATTGCTTTGTACTGGTTGGCCAGTTGATTTGAAGGAGAAAAGGCAGAAAGAGCAAATCCCAGGGCAGAGGTCATTTGGTTTCAATGAATGGAACATTCAAGGATTTTCTGGCAAGAAGGGTGCTGGTTATCAGGAGGCGGGGCATTTCATGTAACCTACCATTGGAAATGCAGCTGGGTGTCGTTGCAACTGCGAAGGTCACTGTGCAGATTTCTCTCTTTTTCTCTCTTGGCCATAATATACTTCCCTCTGCCCTTCTGTTCTGTTTTAGGATTTGTAGGCTAGCATTTTTTTCAAGATCACATCTGATTTCCTGTAAATTTGACCTGCATGTGACTATGGGTTGCCCTAAGGCCAATTTTGGCTCCAGCTCCACATAAAATTATGTCCTAAACCATCAGACTCATTCAATCTTTGTGTCTTATAGTTCACATTTTTGATATGGAATAATCTGGTTGTATTTCCACTGTTTTATGTCTCCTCCCCACGTTTTAACATCTGTGACCAGCAGGGTAGAATCACGAGGTCTTGGTGTGGGCACCATGCATTTAAAAAAAGATGTGTGAGACAACTTGAAAAACCAATGTGTTTCTGATAGCAAATACTCATTCCCCAGTTTCTTGAATTCAGCTGTTTAGTTCAAAGATAACTAAAATTTCACTATGAATTTTAATGCTGGATAGAGTATCCCGAGATTAACTTAGTATGGCTTCATATTTATGATTTTATTTCACCTACTGGAGTAATACAGATATATCTGAGGATTGAACTGACCACACTTAATGGATGGCAGCTCAAGGAGACTGAGGTTTTGTGTTTCCAGCTAACAAACAAGCTAGTAGGATGCCAACAATAAGGATACTCAGCAAAAAGTGGTGGGTATGTCTAGGCTGGGGTACAAGTCATGGTGACAAGGAACCTGGGAATAGGCAATATGTGGAGATTCACTAATTTATTTAAAAACTTTTTTTATTGTTTAAGTAAAATTTTTTATTACTTATATTTATATTTATTGTTGTTTAAGGACAGTTGTCCCCATTTTCCCATCACTACTTCCCCTCACCCCACCCAGCCCCATCTCCCACCTTCAGTCCTACCCTCCTTTATACTGTAAGAATCCTGAAACACCAATTCAGAAGAGCCTGTGCACCCCAATGTTCATAGCAGCACAATTTATAATAGCCAAGTGCTGGAAGCAACGTAAGCGCCCATTAGTAAATGAGTGGCTCAAAAAACAAAAACTTTTAAATAAAATTTATATGCCAGCCATTGTTATATGTTCTCAAAGTAAAGTCTACAAGAGATTTTCCTTGCTTTTATTTCAAATGGGATGACTAAATTTTAACATCCCATTGTTCTTGTTCAGGAACAAGAACGTAGTATTTACAGCCATAGGCCTAGGATTTCATGATGAGATGATTACTCTCACAAGAATGTTTGGAAGTAAGCGTGGAATCCCAGTTAAGTCCAGGGGACCTGAAAGTAATAAGGTCAGAGTGCCTGTTGGTTGATGAAACTGGGCTGCAAATGCAATCTAGGAGCGTATAGAGATCTAGTTACAGTTTAGGGTTACTAAGCATCTGAGTTTTCTTGAAAACAGACTTTTAGTGATAAATCAAGAAATTCTCAGGCAAACCAGGATGAGGTACTCACCCTGTAATGTGACCCTAAACCTCTTAAGTCTGGATTCTCAATTGCCTAATATTCTTTAATTAAGTGCTAAATTTTCACACGAACCTGGGATGATTGAAGTTTCAGGTAAAATGGAGGTATTTATTTACCTCATAAGTATTATTTTTGTCAAAAATTCAAATAGTTCACAGTACCTCTGCCTTTCTGGACTAGCAAGTTGCAGAGACCTGCCCTAAGTAGCTCATACAAAAAATTGGGGCGGCTCACAGAATTCAAGGAAGAATTGAACAAACAGGCCTTTTCAGGTTGAAACTGGTAATTGTTCTATACATATAATCTCTCTTTCTTTCTTTTAGTGATAGAACAATTTCTTTTTAAATTGCACTTGTAGGAACACCTAGCTAGAGTCTTATTTTCCATCCATCATTCTTAGCTAAATTCTGTTATGGAGCAATATGGTATGTGCCAGATTTCACCACATAGACAATGCCAATTTTCTAGGAGATGACAGAGCAATGGATAGAAGGAATCTTTTTCTATGTACAACTTAGAGGAACAGAATATTCTTTTCACTCTTTGTTGCTTGCCTACAGCTAGACTACTGTATTAGAAGGAGATAAACTGCTGCCTTGTTTGAGACACTGGATTTTTGTTTCTCTTTGGTATAGCAGTTTATACACTAACTAAAAGTATGGGAGGTTGGGGTGGGTAGGGCGGGGGAGAGTGGTGGAGAGAAAACGGGGACAACTGTAGTTGAACAACAATAAAAAAAAATAGAGAATAACTGTAAAAAAAACCCAACAAAAACATTGTGGTAATACAGAAGCCAGGGAAGTTCTAGGAGCCTCCAGAATTGGAACCAGAGAATGAATGACTGTCTCTACATTGCAGGCAACCTGGCACTGGTAGCTTCAAGCTTTCATATCCTAACTTTGACTCTCTCTTTTCATTGTTTCTAAAAATTCTGGTGGTGTATTCTGACTGGCCCATTGTATATCACACACCCATTTCCTATACTAATCATTGTGACCAAGAAAGTAAAATTATAGAACTGGTCCAGTTTAGGTCAGGTTCTTAAGAGGGAAATATTATCAGTATATTTTCAGGCAGAAATGGACTAAAAATTATGTTCCTCATCATTCAGAAATCACCAAAGCTATATCTCTCAGTTAACTTACTCTATGATATACAGAGAAATTCTTGAGAATGAACTTATGGTTTGGTTATTATTTGAACATTATTAATGACTGGATGTGACAAACTATCACTGTTTAGAAAAGCGTGATGAAAACTCCCAATATAAAAGATGTCCATTAACTTTAAAATAATCCAGGAGTTTCTATTAGAGTAGCTGGGAGAAAACCCAACGGAAAGTATCAGGGTTAAAACCCAAGTGATTTTTTTCTTTGTCTTCACCCTAGGACATGCTTACTGATTTTAGAGAGAGGGGGAGGGAGAGAGAAATGGTGAGAAACATCGGTTGGTTGCCTCTCGCACATGCCCCAACTGGGGACCGAACCCACAACCCACGCGTGTTCTTACTGGGAATCAAACGCACAACCCTTCAGTTTATGGGATGATGCTCCAACCAACTGAGCCACATCACCCAGGGCTAATACCTGTGTTTTGTTGACTAGCAGTTGTGCTGGGACACACTCACTGCCCTGTTAGGGATCCTGTTTCTCCTGTGGAAGGATTAGCCTTGGAGCTGAACTACCAGTGGAAATTCCCAACCTCTTCACATAATTGATGCTTCTGTAGGGCCAGTAATTACTGTTCCTAAACAGGCTGTAATTATTAAAACATATATGTACTTTATTTGAAGAAATATGAAGTATACATTTCAAAATGAACTTTATAACCTTGAAACTCGATGATATGCCACTCCTGCCTAGAATGGACCCAAAATCTACAACCAAAAAAACTGACTTTGTTGTAACATGCGTAACTGATAGGTGGCCTAAATTTTTTGAGCTTCTTATTTCTATTTGCCATGAAATGACACCTAGAAATGGTCCTGGGTAATGTGTGCATCTTTTGTGTACTAGTTTGGGAAAAACTGAATCTGACACAAATAAAAAAATTGTACTCCCCAGTTTTATGCTGAGAACATTAGTGAATGTGGATTCAAAAAGCCCTTGGCAGAAATCATTCTGTGATATGGTGTAAAAGGTAATAATGGAGAAACTAGTGTTAGGACCCATCCTGGCACTTAGAAGATTAGTGGCAGGACACCATCCTCTCTATGAAAGGGTTTACAAATTTTGAGTCACAGATAATCTTCCAGAGGCAACTTTTTAACCTTAGGATATTGGAAAGGCTTTGGTAAAACCACTTTTCTGCAGAGAAAAGGGATGGCAATTTTGGGCAGAAGTTCATTGTCAAGAGGCATATTCAGTGGATATTGATAATATTCCTAGGGTATTTTGATAAGACCCCTCCATGGATCATCTGGTTTGTCTGAAAGTGACACGCAGCCCTGAACAGCATTGACTTAAGCAAGATTGCACTTTGTTTTTTTGCCCACCTATATGCAGTCCAGGTAGGCTATTCTAGGTCCTAGTTATGGATGTATGTTTTAGTATTCACTTGGTAACTTTTCACATTTTGAAATATTGATTTGAATTATATAAATCTAAAAGCTAAATTTGTACAATTAGTATTTTAAACAATATCAGGTCTTGTAATTCATGAACAAGAAATATCACCCAATTTACTTGAGTTTTCTTAATTTTTTGAAACCACAGTTTACACACAACACACACACGTTTTCTTGTAGTGTTGCTTTTTTATTTTTTACACAAATAGTATAACACTATCCATGTTATTTTCCAGTTATTAAGAGAATAATACATACTCAAGATTTTTTAGAATTAATACACACTTTAAAAATGTTTTCTTGCATTCTCTAGTATGAATTTACTGTAATTTATTTAACTATATTCTTATTGATGGACATTTATGTATCAATTTTCCTTTATTATACACAAAGCTGCAGTGAATATCAGATTATTTGGATGATGAGTGTTTAGAAGTACACTTAGTGGATTAAAAAGTATATGTGCTCTTTAAATCTTTAATTCTGAGCATTTCTATTTTATTTTCTATATATTTAATATTTCTTCCTGTAGGATATTAGTTCATTCCTGCTTTTTTATAGTTTTGTTGAAATTGTGACTAGGATATTATTTTTTCTATTATTTTACAATTTGATTATTGCTAGTGATTAGAAAGTTACTGGCTTTTGTGTCAATATTATATTGGCATTATTGACCTGTCTTTGTTTGAATAACTTCAGAACTAAGTGAAGTTTATTGAAGAAGCAAACCTTTGCCTGTTGGATGTGACATTTTCAGTATAACAAATATCAGAATTACTGAATCCCCTTAGCTCGGTGATCTGCTCTGAGCTCAAACGTGTGGCTGGTGAAAAATTAAATATCCATCGTCAGTGAGCATTCTTCTGGCCACTTACTGGATCAGAAGCAACCCAAGGTTTCCTTTGGGGCCAGTTATGGGAGCAAGGGCAAGAAGGCTCTAGGTCCTTACTCTGAGGCGTTTGCTGTAATTTTTATTGCACCATAGCCTGCTTTCCTTTTTTTTGATATGCTTTGGTGGAGGATCCCTGTAAACAATAATGCAAACAAAATACGCTTTTACATCTTAACAAATTGTCCTGCGTCACTTATTTAATGCCACTTATAGTCTGACACACATTATCTAATTCATAATATTTTGTACTAATTTCCAGCATTATTTTATTGTGCTGTTTTGATTTATTAATTGTCAATGCAATGAAAGAATAAGTATTAGGTGTCTATTATTACTGTTTTTATGCAGTCAATATCAAATCCTGTAGATGGATACAGTTGTCATTATATTGCGGAAGCCTACTGTCTCACCTTCTACTGAGGTTATTTCTCCCCGGTTGGAAGTGTCATTGATTTATTTACTTAATCAACAAATATTTATCAAGTGCTTACTATTCAGTAGGAGCTGTGCTAGGGAATGAAAAGATTAATAATTCACATTCACTATCCTCTGTGAGATTGACCTCCAGCAGATGGTATAGGATGGTTAGGGCATCCATAAAACATGAGGCAACAATGCTTCTGATTTTCTTGAGGGTCAACGAATGTGGCTAAGACCAAAAGCTGCTGTATGAGAAATACTGTACCCTTGCTCATCAGTTATGACCTCTAAACATTGGCCACTCCTAGTTTAGGTATTTAGCAATGTGGGTCATCTGAGGAATATTAAAACATTTGGAAGAAGCACAAACAGTGTCAGCTTCAGTACAAGAGCACAATGTTGTACACTTGCTTATTTAGTGACTATGCCATTTCCTGCCGGCAGAACACCGTCCCTGGGCTATGGAACAAAGCCTCCACACAAAGTCAGACCATGTGTAAAGAGACTTGGTCATTAGCAGACAATGTTGGTACTCAGTTGGGGACAGACTGCTGGGTAGACATCTTGTACCTGAGGCAAATTGATATCAACAGGAAATAATGCTGTTGGATGCAGCAATTTCAAACTCTGCAGGCAATACTATGTTTCTTTTTAAGTGTTATTTATTTTCTGGAACATAGGTTGGGGGAATTACTGTGCCATTTTAGATACCACTATTTTGGTCTTCTTTAGAAGCATTTCATTTTTTATTGTATTAAAACCTTTCATTTTGTTAGTCTGTTCTTTGATATATCCTAATATATTTGTTGTTGGTTGTTTCTGACCAGCACTCATAATTAAGATCATAAACAGCAGGTGCAGTAGAGCTTTGTGAACTGTCAAATTGGATGTCTTGAGAAAATGGCAATTATTTCATTGAATACAAGCAATTCAGCACCCCGAGGGCACAGTTCTAATTGATCTCTGCACACTAGATATGATCTATTTTATTCCATTTCCTGAAATATGTTCTTAGGTGTGTTCAAAACAAATTTTATATTAGAAAACTATTTGACGGCTTAAGTGATCGATCTGAAAGTCAATAGTGTGTCTGTCATGTGGCAAGTCAATTATTTTAACTTTTGAGGACAATGACGTGGACACCTAATGATTTTTCTGCTCACAATCCTTCCTTTTAGTTCTTGGACATATTACTGTTGTCACTGCAATCATGTGATTTTGGTAGACCTTGCTATGGCTACATGGCTGGTTTCGGGTGCAGTACGTCACCCATGTTGGCTCCATTATGATACTTCACCTCCTTGATTGTTATTATTTGTCCAGACATGGACAGTTTATTCAATTTGCGCCAATAACAATTTCTGGGGATTTTTAGAATTAATGTTAGTGAAAAAACCTATCAAGATTTCTTTTTCAGAAATGAGAATTATAAATAAAAGTGTGGCACCTATGCTTCAAAGATGGTCGAGAATCTGTTGAAAGTGATCCATGTTCTGAAAGGTTTGCAACAAGCAGAACACCTAAGAATGTTGAATGTTTATGGGCTGCAATCAAAAAAGACTTGTAAGAACTAGAAGCTGACCTGGGGATTCCAAAAGCTACTGTATCCAAGATTTTGATGCAGGATCTTGGCATGAAATATGTTGTGGCAAAATTTATTCCATGGCTTCTGCTACTAGAGCAGAAGGATCACTGTGCTGCAGTTGCTAATGACTTGATTTAAATCACTACCAGTGAACCAGATTTCCTCAAGAAGGTCCTAACCGGAGATGAGTCGTGAGTCTACAGCTATGATCCAGAAATGAAGGCCCAGTCATCCCAATGGAAGTCGCCTGGTTCTCCACTCCTCAAGAAGACACAGCAAAGTTGCAGCAAGATCAAGATCATGTTAACTGTATTTTTTGGTTGGGAAGGTGTTGTCCCTCATGAGTATGCCCCTCCAGACCAAACAATTAATAACGAGTACAATCTCAATGTTCTTCATGGGTTGAGAGATCCAATACAATGAAAATGGCTACAGCTATGGGCAACTGGTGATTGGCAGCTTCATCATGACAGCGTGCCCACTCATGCATCATCACGTCTTGTGCAGAGTTTTTTTGGTAAACATCAAATCATACAAGTTGACTTAACCCTCCTACAGCCTGGATTTTGCACTCTGTGACTTCTGACTTTTCCCAAATCTAATATCACCTTTGAAAGGGAAGGGATTTCAGACCATTGATGAGGTTCTGGAAAATATCACAGGCAGCTGATGGCAATTGTGAGAATTGTGTGTGGTACCAAGGTGCCTACTTTGAAGGGAACTAAGGCTTCATTGTCATATGTACAGTGTTTTTTGTATCTTGTATCTTCTTCAATAAATGTCTCTGTTTTTCATAGTACATGGCTGGATACTTTCTGAACAGAACTTGTATATCTTTTTTTGAAAACTGAGCACATCCTTTTCCTTTTTTAAACAGACTTTGAATAATAACCTTCTTATCTAGGTTGAAATTTGCCAAATTAAGCATATTTTTAAAATGTGGGTAAATAAAGTCAGCAATTTAGATAATTCAGGCACAGAGCACACTTATTTTTATTTTTTATTTTTGTACATTTAGCAAAATAACTAAGTACACATGGAAACAATCTAAGTACTCAAGTTTCTAGAGAGCTTCTAAGAAACCCATTCATAAAGTAAATAGTTAACTGAAAAAAAAGAAAAGAAGTTAACTGTAAAGGATCGGTTTTCTTTAGGTAGTACATCTATGCTATGCCATCATTATTATTGGATATCTAATGTCATTTGTTTTGCTAATATGTACCTAGAAGTGAAGAGAGGGAATTTTGCTAAATGTGAACATTGTTTAAATACTAATATACCAATTTTCATAAAAATAAGTCAGGGTTCTCTAAAATGACAGACTATATATATGCACAAATTTATTATGAGGAATTAGCTCATGTGACTATAGAGACTGAGAAACCTGAAAGCTAGAAACCCAAGACAGGTGATGGTATAGTTCCAGTCTAAGTCCAAAGGTCTAAGAATGAGAAGTACCAATGGCCTAGTCGCAGTCCCAAGACAGGAGAATACCAGTGTTACAGCTCAAGCAGTCAGGTACAGCAAAGGATTATCCCTCCCTCCTCCTTTTTGTTCTGATCACTTCTTAAACGGATTGGGTGATGTCCACCCACATTGGGAAGGGCTATCTGCTTTACTCAATTCACTAATTTAAATTTTAATTTCTTTCAGAAACACTCTCATGCACATACTCAGAAATAATACTTAACTAGATAACTGGGCATCCCATGACTCAGTCAAGTGGATGCATAAAATTAAGCATCACGGTAAATGTTGCTGAACTCTTATGAAGGGATGTTTGAGTTGCTTCTTGTTAAAGGGTGATGATCCTAATTGAAGTGATAAAGTAATTTTAATTCCCTTCCCTCTCTTTCATGATCTCTCTCCCATAGCAGTTATATTTTGGTACTTTATATTATAGACATTTATATTTATATTGTAAATATATACATAATATAACACATTTATACTATAAACATATACTGTTGATAGTTTAATTTTCTTCTATGTTCTAACAAAAAGATCCATCATAAGAATATATTCTGTGATTAATAGAATTAGAATTAGTTTTCTAAACTATCTCTTTAATGACAGTTTTTTCCATCGTTAACATAGTCCCAGTTTGCTGATTCGGTTCATTGAAATTGTTTTGCTTTTTAATACCATACAGGTACCCTCTCAGAAATGATTTTAGAACTCCTTCTTGGAGAAGTGTCTATTCAACCCCTTTATCCACTGCTTGTTTTATAAGATTGTTTGCTTTTTGGGTGTTAAGCCCTTATTAGATGCACTGCCAAATTTTTGACTGCCACAGGGATTGCGGGGTGAGGGGACGTAGAAGAGGGTATAAGGGGGATATATGGTGATGGAAGGAGACTTGACCGGGTGGTGAACACACAATACAATGTACAAACGATACATTGTAGATTGTATACCTGAAACCTATATAATTTAATTAACCAATGTCCCCCAATAAAGTCAATAAAAATAAATTAATAATAATAAAAAAGAGAACTCCCTGAGGGAGGCCCATAATTTCCCAGGACAATGTATGATGTAAAGGGATCTGAAACCTGCAGGCTTTCTACATCGAGGAGATATTGCTTGTTTTCTCAGGCTATGATAGGATTGATAATATTTCCTGATTTTATTCTAAAGGTCAAAAATACTGCTGCTCTGTCTGGAAAATACATACTTTTTTTTCTTTGTCTTTTTGCTCAAATAATAAAGAGCTAACCTGCTTCAAGTGTGAACAAGTAAATATAGAACATCACATAGAGATTCTCGGCTAATTTTATGTTGTAAATAAAGAATCACAGATAATATCTATAACTTAAACACACTTAATTTAACTACAGAGACTTAGTTATCATCTTGTATTTTACTATCAGTTGGGACCAGGAACAGCAGTGTGCTCCCTCATCCTCTGGCATACCTCAGTATGGGATTTAGTTTTATTTTTTATTTTTTAGCTTCCAGAAATGGAGAATTGAAAGAGATTTGTAGACAGGTTTATTTTAGGTAGACTATTTTGGTTTTAAGAAAACAAAGGTATGTGCAGTTTACTCCTAAAAAGGGGTTATTTAAAAGATAGAATTGGGAAGATCTGAGTCCCGGCGAATGCTGTCTTCCTCCTTCCTGTACCATGCAGCCATTCACATTGCCATTCTCCTTCGAGGCTGTTCCATTTTCCTCTGTCATCCCGTCCATGTGTTTTTCTTTCTTAATAAGTTCCTCAGGTTATTTATAGGGTCTATAATTGTAACTTTGATTCGGGACTTAACCTTCCAGCTTTCTTTATTAATTAAATTTATTGTAAATATACACATAATTTGGAGTCTCTTAGCTCATATTCCAGGGGAGGGAATCTGGTTCGTCCATGTTTTTCAGCCAGCTGTAAACCACAGTTAGCCTTGCATCACAAACCCAAATGCTGTAGATCCGAGGGGAAAATGCATTTATTATACCTGGAAGCAAGTAGTTCTTTAGCAGCAGTAGCAGAAATCAGCAAAATCAATCTTGTTAGGTTATGTGATATTTCCATAATAGCTTTAGGCAACAATTATGGCCTAGTTAAGATTTTTGTACAAATGTATAAATAAATAAATGACAGTGTTTATATGTATCTTTTGTGATGAGCAGCACAAGAGCACAGCAAAATGCATTATTTAAATGTTCTGGGTCCTGCTCCTCCACCCCGGGGCTCACTTACATGTTCTGAACAGCAGATGATGGTATTTGTTCAACTTCGAATATTTCAGAAAACTTCTGACATGATTTTGTTGTACATCTTAAGTGCAAAACACATACATTTCCTTTAACAGACTCTCACATCTTTTGAATAAACAAGGTCAAACTGATTATATTAGGTAGGGAAAGGACAGAGTTCTAGAGGGTGATAGTCCCTCCTGCCTGGTGATAAGGGGAAAGAGAAGACCTATAACCCTTTCATTTATAGACAATAATCAACCTTATTTAGGAAAAATAAGTGGTATTAACCCTTGTTCTCACAATAGCTATCCTGTTGCATTTTTTTCTCCCTTTTAGGCTGAACTTGGTATTTGTTTTTACTTGATTTCAGATGTGCGAAAATTTTAAGGAAAAAACTGAAGTGGCTTATGAAAATGACCAGTATCCTGCCTGAGCATCAGAGACACTTTTTGGTGGGAGATTATGTTCCCCTCTATGTGGGCTGCTTTATTTTTCTTCTTCTCTCTTTTCCTATTAGGACAAGTCTTACCATCATGTCAGAAGGTGACTTGTTGAAGGCCAACTTCCACATATACCCAGACTTAATTTTCTTCTGCTTCCACTGAGGTATTGCTTTATCCATCACATTTTCTCATGTATCTTCCATGTTGCTTATCTGTTTTTTTTTCCTGTTCAGCCTATGTATATGCACAAGTCTCTCCAATTTTTAAGACACAAGTTAATTCTTAATTCACTCTGGTTACTATTTAGGTTTTCTAATTTTCTTGAAATAGATGTCAGTAATTGCTAACCCCCAAATTCTGAACTCCTGCATATTTTTCAAATCAACTGCAATTTGCTTTCCATTCTCACACATCTACTGGAACTTCTCAAACTAAGGTAAAGAATGATTTTGTAATTACTAAGTTTAAGGGACACCATCTAAGCTTCCCCTTAGTAGAGCATTATGTGCATTTGACATTGTTGATATTTAAAGCCTTTTCTTCCTTGGCTTCCAAAATGGTCTGGACTTTTTTCCCCTATAACATTTTTAAAGGATTTTATAAGTAGTCTTACTTTGATTTCTTAAGTTTGGTATTTCTTTTGGTCTCATATTGAGATCACTGCTTATATCAAGGAGAGTCTCCCAGAGAAATAAAAGCAGTAGGATATGGATTTATCACGTTATTACCTTAAACCAGTTGCCTTGCACCATTGAGATAGTTAAATAGCCCCTGCAAGACTCAGCTTCTGGTTGGTGGAGCCTGGAGTTTACTGGGCAGGTTAGTCAGGAGGAAGAGAAAATCAGGGACAGGCTGGAATCCCATGAGCACAAGCTTAAACCATAGGATGGGCTGAAACTTGTGTGCATTTTGTTGCCTCTGTTCTTGATGTCAAGGACAGCCTGCAGAAGCTGAGGCCTTTTGTCACCAAACCAGACTTACACGTCTAGTCTAGCTATTGCTTCATACCAGTGAGGTAAGTCAGTAGCTCAGCAGCCACTAATGTGTGCTGCAAAATTGCTGCCATCAACCTTCTGCCCTTTAAAATTGCAAGAGAATCTTTGTGGTTTCCACTAACCAGAAACACACACCGAAATGAATTTTGTTAAATTTCTTTATGTCTGTGTCTATAAAAGATATCGATCTGTAGGTTTCTTGGAATGCCTTTATCTAGTTTTAGTATTAGGTTAACGCTGACCTCTTATTAAGTTGTACATTGTTCCTTCTTTCCATTTTTCTGGAATAAATTGTAAAGAATGTGTATCATTTTCCCCTAAATGTTTCATAGAATTAACCAGTGACACCATCTGGATCTACTGCTTTCTTTTCTTTTTTTTTTTTTGAGAGATTTAAAAATTATTGATTCAATTTCTTTAATGTAAATAGAACTAATTTTTTAGGGCTTGGTATATTTCTTCTAAGTTATCAAATTTGTGGGCATAGAAGTGTTCATAATATTTTGTTACTTTTTAATGGTCATAGGATCAGTGGTGACATTTTCAGTTCTGATACTGGTAATTTGTTTTTTGTGTCTTCCCTTATTTTATGTTTGTGTAGAGCTTTGTCAGATTGTACTGATTTCATTAGAGAATCAGCTTTTGATTTTGTTGATTTTTATCTATTACTTTCCTGTTTTCAGTTTTGTTAATTTCCACTCTATTTTTAAAATTTCTGTTCTTCTTGTTTAGGCTTAAATTCCTTTTTTTCTAGTTTTTTAAGTAAAAGCTCAGGCTTCTAATTTTAGGTCTGTCTTAATTTTTCCAGCATACTCACTTAATGTACTTTATAAGTACCCAGTGCAGCTTTCACTGCATCAGGTAAATTTTGATAAGCTGTATTTTCATTTTAATTTAGTTCAAAATATTTGAAAATATCCTCTTGAGAGAAATTAATTCTTTACTCTCCATTATATTCTGTTTTCTTTAACCTTTGCTTATGCGTTATAGCATAAAAGTGAAAATGTCACTGATCTATTGATTGAACTGACCTCAAAAATCAAGTTAATGTCAAAACTTTGTACTTACATTTATTTAAAATTTATGAACAACAAGAGCAAGTTTATCGGGTAACACTTAAAGTTTATTAAAATAAATAGAAGTACTGCCTTTCAGTTTTTTAGTGTTCCCATAAAGCATTTGAAAGCCTCTCTTGACTAGATTAAAGATGAAAGCTATCTAATAAATGGAAGTATAATTTTTAAATGAATGGTTTTTCTCCACATGGAAGATATTTAATACTCAAAAACTTAAGAATATTAGTAAACAAGTCAGCACTATCTTGCAATATGTGGGATAGTCAGGGAGAAAATAATAGCATGCTAATGAAATGCAACATGGTATAACACAAAGAATTGTATAGCGATGTCCTAGAGACATGGCTTCTCTTCCCAAATTTCCCATTAGCTAGCTTCGTAAGCTTGGTAAAATAACTTCATTGCTTTCCGCCTCAGCATTTTCACATTCCAAGTCTTCTAATATGTATTCATTTTTCATATGTGCCAGAAACTGTGCTTTAGCATATTTTATTTCCTGTTATCCTTGTGAAGTAAAATTGGGAAACACTACATGAGGTGTTTCAAAGCTCTAAAATCTCATGATGATATCTAGTGTTAGTGCTGGATTTATATAAGAATTTTGGTGGTTTTATTTTTATATTTGATTTGTTTATTTCATTGATTAAGAGAGTGGGAGTGTTATCATTACTGTCATCGCCATACAACTCATAAAGGTAACAAGACTACCAAGTCAAGTGATTTTATTTGATGGGAATGATCTCCCATCACCATATCTTCAAACTCTATCACAGTGTCTGAAGTTCTTATGATTTGGATTAAGTCATTGAATTCTTTAACAGAAATCAAACATGGTGATATTAACCCATTAAACTATAATTATTCATTAATCTTGTATTATATTTAGATTTTTGGTGTTAGTAGAGGTTTAAATATTTTAGTCATTGGACCTAAGACATAAATCTTACTTGGTGGGAACGTAAAACTGGGTATATTAAAGGTCATAATTTATGGAAAACGGATATGCCTAAGATTCTGGAAAGCTAAAGGGTGAATCCATTTTGTTTCCTACCATTTTTCCCTTTTCAATTTAAGTAGGTGCTATTTTGCCACTCATTCTATAGATAAAAAATATCTTCAGACTTCCATTTTGAACAAAAGCAATCACAAGAGATTTCTAACGTGGAAGTTGAGATGTTCTTTGTGGAACAGAATGAGTAGATTCATCATCAGCACCTGATTCAAAATTAGCCATTTACACGGCAAATGGAAAAGATATCAATAGTCTATTAGGTTACCTGTCATGTTTCTGCACTAAAATGAACCCCTGTATTACTGTTATACACCCTATTAACTATACTTCTTGACTTAAATAGATCCATCTCCTTTGAGTGTTTGAATGAGAGAAAGAGAGAGGGAGAGAGAGAGAGAGTGGGAGAGAGAGAGAGAGATGGGAGGCTGGAGGCTTGGAGGCAATGGAAGAAATAGAGCATGAGAAAAACTATGGTGTGGGATTATCTCTGTCCATAGATGATGACCAAAGGATGTCTGCATATTCCAGGATCACAAAATGACCTGCCCTTATATACTAAAAATCATAGACCCTAGAACTTTATTATTTTTAAATTATTTTTATTGACTGTATTTTTTAGCGTACTTTTTTAAAAACAATAAACTGAGCATACACCTGATTCCAGCATCATGCAAATAAATTGAACCAGTTATTAAATGATAAGTTAGGTTTTGGGAATGCTAATATGGCAGTGTTTGTGTTTGTACAACTTTAGTTTCAGATTTCAAAAAGTAGTCAGGGCCAGGCTGTTTGTTTAATCCTGCGGAGGTGAGTCGGCAGGGACAGCATTCAGAGCTCAGACTGAATTGCCTGCCAGTGTGGGAGAGATAGGCTGAGAGCCTCATTATTTGATAAAAAATAGATTACCGTGGCATTTCTTACACACAAGAGTTTGAACTGATAGGATTAATGCTTATATTCATTTCTTGGTTCAGTGGGATATGCACCCATTTGAAGCAGGATGGTTAAGAAACTGGATTTTGCCATTAAAAATTAAATATGTGGCCCTGGCTGGTGTGGCTCAGTGGACTGAGTTCCGGCCTGCAAACCAATGGGTCACCAGTTCGATTCCCAGTCAGGGCACATGTCTGGGTTGCAGGCCAGGTCCCTGGTTAGGGGCACTATAGAGGCAACCACACATTGACGTTTCCCTCCCTCTCTTTCTCCCTCCCTTCCCCTCTGTCTAAAAATAAATAAATAAAGTCTTTATAAAAGATTAAATATGTGAAAGATATTGAGTAAGTCCTAAAGTAATATTCAGGATGGACAAATTCAAATAATATAAATATAAAGAAAGTATAAGAAGAAAACAATTTAAGAATGACAAACTTAGTTTGGAGTAGGTTTTAGATAATGGCCTTAAGGAAAGAAGATTTTCTAAAGAAAAGTTAAAAGACCTTAACTGGTATTTATATATCTACACAGAAGTAGGGTCAAGATTTGAATCTATTCTGACTTTGAATCCTATGTTTTTTTCTCCTGAACCACCAATAGCTTTAGAAATCTATTAGAAACAACACAATTTTGCTATGAATTAACCCACCTATATTTAATTCATATCTATATGTATATTCACTCTGTTATAAAGTATATTTTTAACTTGAATGGATAATGAGTCATTATTTAGCAGAAGATTTTAGTAAGAAGAAAAGGGACTAATATTTTGTAAAATGTTCTTTGGAAAATGTTGGTGTAAAATTTGATCACACTCTTTTGAGAAGGTTTTAGAAATATTAGTGTTAAAACTTTGCTTTTGTTTTTAAAATCTCCCTTTGACTGCATTTTGACTGTATTTTTTTTTTTTAACTGCTAGAGTGGAGAAGGTATCAGGACATGGTGGGAAGGCTGGTGAGGGATTAACCTCTTTGAAAGCAATAGTCTTGTTCTAAAATGTCTCTGAAAATTCATTTCTGACTCCCTGAAGTTATGCAGAGCTTTGCAGAACCGCCTAAAGTTTCCTCAAAAAGGATTTATGATAGTCACATCTTCTAAATTCCACTTGTGAAAGAAAGTCATAAAGAAATGACATAATTCTGTAAGGACCTTAAATAGAGGTTTAATAGAAATTAATGTCATAATAAATAATGTGGGGAAAAGTCTACTAAAGGTCTTCGTCCAGAAAATCTTATTTATTCCCTCTTAGGCTTTTGCTTAGACCCTCAAAGCATCTTGCTTTTTCTCATCTGTAATAAAATAATACCATCTTTTCATACCTCAGAGTATTTTTATAAGAACGCAAATGGAGAAAACGTGGAAATTCTTCAGTTATGAATCACTATTCAGATGCGAATTTGTAAAAATTACATGTTTTCCCCCAGAATTTCCTGATTCATATCACTGCTGTTTCCTCTCTGATATCACTGATTCACTTATGGCACAGATAATTTCTGAATGTCTATTCAGTGTTACAATTTTCTAAGTGATTTCTCTGAAGCCTAATTTTAATTCTTTGAATAAAATCATTTTTGATCTTGTTTACTTACATTAAAATCCCTTGTACTCTACATTTCCCCCTGAATAATCCCACAGTGAAAACTCTGATTTGCTGCAAAGAAAATGATCTTCCTTTTCCATTAGGAAGTAGTCAGTTCTCAGGAAGGGAGCTGTCTAACTAAGAACCAGAGCAGAGCCTTTCAAAGATTCTCCCTTCAGTAAATAACAAGTAGGCAATCTGCTCTCTTTCTTCTTCAGTAGCAACAATGAAGAGTCTTTGTGCTCCTGTAGTGATGGCTTTTCAAAAGCTTAATTGGAACTTTGCTAGACATGAGAAACTTAAAAACTTAAGTTAAATAAAGAAATCTCCCTTCTTTCTCAAGTCAAATCTGAAAAAAAAGAAAAAAGATGTGAAGACTCCCCTGACTCTCAGAAATGCGATTAAGAACAGTGATGGCTTCCTCCTTCTCTCTTCATTTTAAAATCGATTCCACTAACATTCATTAGTTATGCTATTGGGAGCACTGTTAGAACATGTCTTGTTTTCTACATTTCTTTGTCTTACACTAAAGTGTGGATTATCTGTCCAAAAATTGTTTTGACTGAAGAGATCTAATATACTGAAACCAGGGTTCATGCAGTTAAAGCTGTTTCAAGCATTTCAAAGAAAAAAATTAGAAAATTATATTCAGTCTTGAGCTCAGTGAATTTTGCAAACAAACAGACCTTTTTTGGGAGGGTGGCAAAATGGGTGAAGGTGTCCAAATGGTACAAATATCCAGTTATAAAATTAGTTATGAGATAAAATGTACAGCTAAGTGACTATGGTTAATAATTTTGTATTATATATTTGAAAGTTGCTAAGAAAGTAGATCTTAAAAAGTCTCATTACAAGAAAAATATTTGTAATTATGTATGGTAATAAATGAAAATTAGACTTATTGTGGTGACTGGTTTGCAATATATATAAATATTGAACATTAGGTTATATACCTGAAACTAATATACTGTTTTATGTCAATTGTAGCTCAATAAAAAAACATATTTTACTTTTTGGTGCATGAGATGATGCTCCAACCAACTTAGCTACTCAGCCAGGGCTGTATGCTAAATTCTTGATTAAAAAGCACAACACAACAATCCATTTACATTAGTCTTTGAGAGCACATTACTCAGTAATGCTATGGAAAGTGATTAACTTAACCTATATATATTCCAGGCAAATAGAATTGCTTAGCAGTCTCTACATTTCTTTCCCTTTCTCCTAGGCAAAGGGAGTGGGGTTCTGTGTAATTAATGTGCAGATTGTAATTTGTTTGCCAAACACAGATTGTTGATAAGACCGCTCCAGGTAGGGGTGCCACTATTAAAAATGCCACCATGGAAGTGAAGTGTATCAAAAAAAAAGAGAGGAAACAGCAATCATCCGTGAGGACCTGCAGGCAATTCTATTTGCAGAGCATACTAATGCAAGCAGCATTCATTAAAGACACTCCAGGCGTCTCTTGTACTTCCATGATAGCATAGAAACTCACCTGAAAAGAGGATATAGACTTCTGACTGTTCACAAATGTTGCCTTTAATTATCAACAAAGATGACATCATTGTTCACAAAATTAAATGTATTTTCATCTCATGTTCCCCCTCCTTCAGGGGGAAGGTGATGAATAGATTTTACTTTACTTATATATTTATAGATTCCTTTGATTATTTTATTTCTCATATTTTATCAATCATTAAATTTATTGCCTAATTTAGCAAATATTTATTAAATGTTTATTGTGTCCTAGGTACTTCTCTAGATGCTAAGGATAAATGTTGAATAGGATAGTGAGTTGTCTTTCTTAATATAATTCACTAGAATATTCTCCCCTTTTTCTCTCATTAGTATTGCTTTAGGAGTTTTGCCATTCTTTATTTCTTGCTTAGGGTGGTAAATTCTTTTTTAAATAATTTTTTTATTTTTCAATTACAGTTGACATATAATATTATATTAGTTTCAGGTGTACAACCCAGTGATTAGACATTTATATAAGATTTTCCTTTTTTTGCCATATTTTGGAGGGAAAAGTGAGTTTTGATTTTGTACACCACGGTAGCATTGGATGAAACTGAATGGACATTTATCTGTTTTGTGTGTGCCACTGAAAGAGCATTTGACTGGGAAGTCAGAAGACTTCAATTAATATCCTGGCTTCATTATTTACCAGCCCAATGATTATGGCCACATGCCATTCTGTTTTCTGGCCTTTAATTTCTTCATTTTTAAAACAGAGAATTTATTGTCTGTACCATCCTCTTATGGTTATAAGTTGGGAGAATCAAATAGGAGTATATATTGTATATGAGAAAAAGTTTTGTCAGTCACGATTACTGGGTAATGTGTCGGATATTTAATTTTTACCTGCTAAAGTCTTGATTCCTCAGGTTTTAAATAGCAGATGTGACTTAGGGTTAAGAAGCAACCCAGGAGTTTAGATATTCAAATTAAATGCAGCTATATTAAGGATGTTTTTATGTTATACATCAAAATTATAACTAGAAGAGAGGGGAAAGAATAGCATAGACTTAAAAAAAAGAAAAAGAGAATAGACCTCAGTCTTGGTCTTACTATCCTTTTGAACAAAAACAGGTTATGGTTTACCCCCAGCATGGGATATCATTTAGGGGGCAGAAACAGCCTGATAAGCATGATGCAATCTGAAAGGGGGTGGTGGTAGAACATTGTTCTTGGGTGGCATGTAGGAGGCCAGTTGGGTCAGTTGGTTCATCCGTCTGGTAAGATGCAGACCTGATTCCAAGAAAGGATGGCAGTGTTTTTACTGGGGAATTTTAAATGGAAGAAAAACAATAAAAAATTAAAAAACTTTAAAAAGGGATTTAATTTTTAAGAAGGGAGGTAGCAGAGGAAAGAATACAATAAACAAATCTAAGCAGAGACACTGTCGGAACTGTAAACGAAGTATGAAAAGTGGACAAACTTGGCCATGTTTACTAAAGTGACAATGCTGTTGGTGGAAATCAGGCTCTTCCATGGGATCGTGGGGAAAGCATTCCAAGGACCCACGTATGGGATATTGTGATGTGGCAAAATTTATTTGAGTAGAAATCTACCCCCGGGTTTCCAGTGTCGCATCTTCCTCCATCCTGCCATGGAAAAAGTCCAGGTGCATTTTCAGCAAGGTGGAAACAAAAGCCAGTGCCCAGAGTTTCTGTTACATATTAAAGCTTAGTCTTTTGGAGCCCACACAGTCTGCTGAAGGCCCTAGTAGCTGCCAAACCCTCATGGTACTGTGCTCCCAATACAGAGAGCATGCAAAGAAACAGGCAAGTGGGGAGTCGCTGAGAGCGGGTGGGTAAGAGAGAGAGCAATATATATATATATAGAGAGAGAGAGCGTGTGTGCACTTCTTTGTTCCCCTGGCATTATATTAGCTTGGGTTTGGAACAGACCAGGTGCTTTCTCAAAATAACCAATAAACTTCTCAAGCTTTAGCTGGCTTATGATGGGTCCACCCCCTAGTTAGACTGACAGGCCAGCATGGTCAAGTGTCTCTCCCTGCTTCCCTCAGCAATTCAGTACCAGAGGGGGGAAGGGAGGAGTGTTAACCCCCTTGGCAGAGCAATACTATGATCTCGTGGGGTATGAAGCAAACAGGCTTTTTTATGCTCTCCAATTTATTAAGCTCAATATCTAATTTCCTTTGCCCTCTTTATTAATATCTAGCTAACTACCTACAGTAACAATTCAAGGAACTGGTGAAGTTAACTTTGATTGGGCAACCTGCAAGCTGTCACAGAGGGTTCCCACCTAAAGTGGTCTGCTTGTTCTACTAGGTATTAAAATGTCTATATTCCTCTACGAGTAGAATTTCAGTCAAAGGTTTGGTTCCAGTAGTTTATGTAGGAATGTGCTCCCAGGGAGAAGGTTTGAAGAATGAGGAAATAAATAGATAGGAAAAGGTCACATAAGAATGCACAATTGAGTTGTTCACCTTACAGGTGACTAGTGTGTGCTTCTGTACTATCCTCCTTCTAAGGAGTCTTGTGAAATACATCTGTGAATTGTCTTTCTGTAGCAAGAAAGGAGGAAACTTTGATCCACTGTGCCCTGTCCTTTATCAATCAAGAATACCCCATGAGCGTAACTCCCTCATATATTTGTGTATACTGAGTGCAGAGGGGGTGTCCTCATGGTTAAAATTCCAAGGGCAGGAAGCATCTGTCACTGAAACAGAGCTGTCAAGATGTATCTTGACAATAAACGCAAGCTTTTGTGGAACTGGTCACCACAGTTGTTATAATACAGGATGGGACTGAGGTGACATAAAGTGGTGGTTTAAGGCAGAGGTTCCCAACTCCCCCAGGCTGCAGACAGGTAGTGGTCTGTGGCCTGTTAGGAACCTGACCGCAAGCAAAACTTGCTTGAACCCTGCCTTCTGTCCTCCCCCAACCATCTACAGTGGGGGATTGAAGCTCAAGTGAGCTCTGCCTCCCCTTTCCTCCCCCATCTTCCATGAAACAGGCCTGTGGTGCCAAAAAGGATGGGGACCGCTGTTTTAAGGTACAAAAGGGAAACTGTTATAGTAAAGACACATTTATTTTTTAAAGAACATTAAAGCTTAGTTTAAAAATGTCGAGAATGGGCTGGTTACAAGAAGTTCTAATTAAAATGTGTAATGTTGCATATATGATCTTGTGTGCTCATTAGGTAAGTAGGGATATTTTATTTCGTGTTTTTGTGAAGAGTAGAGAAGTCATACATAGCAGTTGGGTTACTGATTGGATAAGGGATTAGAATTTAAGATAGTGGGAATTTTACTTGATTATATATATTTTGGGAGAAGGGAAGGAAAGCTGTGTCTCAATCTCAAATAAATTAAAATCATAATTTTACGTAGTGTGTTATATTTCTTCCATCTGTTGGAGTACACATGTAGTTTCTGGAAATAGAGTTTTTTACTTAATTTGGTAACATTATTTCACACATCTTGCATTCAGAACGGTTGGGATAAATGAACTCATATGAATAAATGATGATTAACTAATTATAAGGTTTAAATAACTGTAGGAGAAAGTATAAGATTCTACTGTGATACCTGATGCTCTATTCAGAAATCAGGATGAACGCATCCAACGCTTTCTAAATCTGTGCATTACATAGACACTCATTTCTATTAAATACCTCAAGGAACTTATCGCTAAACTCCTTGTCTGTCAAATTGCTTCTTCTGTTACTTGCTTTCCACATGTTGCTTAATCTATCTGTTTTTTTCTTTTACTAAAGCTCGGCTTAGGTTTCACGTTATAAAGGTGCCACATGGCAATGGTAACTCTTGCTGTTGATTTCTGTATCACACTGGTTGTTCTGCCCTCCTGCAAATATGTGTCGTGTGTGTGCATTTCGGGTTCTCAACCCTATAACTACCAAACCCATACGTGTTATACTCTTACTGCATATGCCTCTTTCAGTTTTTCTTATACTGATTTTCCTCATTCACCAAGCTATTTCTCTCTGTTTTATATAGGTCATGAGATATTTTTGGAGATTACAAGAGTATTTAATGTGAAAATATTTATTCTTAGAAAATCCACAGTTTCTGTTCCACCTCTATCTACTTTATTCAAGAAATTATTTCATCAAGAGCACAACACGGTAGCCTGCTTTTATGAGTGTTAGTTTACCTTGCTCATGGGGGAGGTGGAAAGAAGTCAGTAATGCAGAACATAAAGCTAAATTATTGTTACTAAAAATGTGTAACTCTAAACATTATGTAAAAGGTTAAGTCATGAAACTGTGGCTTCAGAAGGAATTATTTTCATTCTAAACAAGAGCAATAACCACCAGGTATCCCTGGGCCTAAGACAGAGGACACTAATAATAAGTATTATTGAGTAGGTTCTATGATCATGATATTGACATACAACCAACCAACCTTTAAGGTAGGTGAGTACCTTAATGATATAAATTAGAAAACCCAAGAAATTACTGGACTTGCCCAAGGTTATATACATTATATTCTATCCCATTTAGAATGAGGCTCAAACTTCTTATATGTCTTTATTGATTTAATCCTTGTACACTTAGCGAATGTGTTTTTTATCTATGTATATTATACTTTAAGAAACATAGTATGAAAAGTATTACATAAATCCATAATTTAAAATCTTCCCTTAAAGAAAGTATCAGGACCGGATGGCTTCATCCATGATTTCTATAAAACATTGAGGAAGAAATAATATCAATTTCACCCAAACTCTTGGGTATTACTCAGGGTGGGAGGGAGCACCATTTTTTCATGGTAATGTGTTCACATATACCTCAAAAGGTGTGTGAAAAGATTGTTACTAAGAGCCTAAAATTAGATGAGAGATTCAAAATGTCAAAAAATAGAATAGATAATAGAGTAACAGAATAGATACATTGTAGTACACTTTAAAATAAAATACAGAGACATGAAAATGACACAAACTGAGAGAACATGAATTACCATCTAATAATGTGACAGAAATAATGTTGAGCAGTGAAAGTCAGCCAAAATTCTGTTTGACTTCATTTATATAACGTTATAAAATATGCAAAAATGACATGTATTATTTTCTATATACATTTTAATATAAATATATAGTTAAATGTTTTTATTTTATCTCTGAACAGTATTTTTACTGCATATAAAGAATACTAATTTGGCAGTTATTTTCTTTCTGTTTTTTTTTTCTTTTTTGGAGGTAATTTTCTAATTTGTTTTTCCTGAGCTACTTTTAAGATACTTTTTGCTTTTTGAATTTTTTCAAAAAGTATTTGTATTTTACTAAATGATGCCATTAAGAGAGCCCATGGAACATTATTAAGGGAGTGTGTGCATGTGAGTGTACATGTGTGTTTATGGGGAGGGCCAAAACTGCTGTGATATGTTTTGTTTTTGTTGATCCTATATAGGGTTCGTAGCATCACTTCCATATGTATCTACATTATTTTTAATTAGTTCAGGAAATTCTTAGCCATTCTACCTTAAAATAATGCTTTAGGGCCATTTGTTTTCTCCTCTTATTTTGAGACTAAATGTATGTTAGAATATTTCCTGGTATGCTTGCTTTGTAATTTTTATTCTTATATTTCTTTCTGCCTCATCCTGCATGTTCTCATCTGACCTGTGCTCTAATCAGTGAGTTCTGAATATGAGATTTTTTTTTTTTGTTAAAGTATGCAAGAAGAATGGGTATTATTTCTTCATTAAATGTATGGTAAAATTACACCACATTTCTGTCATTTTTATCTTTTACTTTTTTCTGAAATCTTTACCTATCTTACTTTGATGACTCAATTTTTCCCGTCAGCTCTTCAATTTACATTATTGCATTTTAATTTTTCCTTTATTCATCTTAGATTCCTTTTTGTATAATCTTCATGACTTTGTAAGGTTTCCTGATTTTCATTAGATTTTACATCTTGCATAACATCTTGCAGCTTTACATATTTTCCAAAAGTGACTTGTCTTTTCTGTTAAACTTTTTTCAGTTATACTTTTCTTTTGAATATCCAGAATAATTTTCCCATTTTGTTTTCTTCTAAATATTTTAAATTAAAAATAATAGATTTACTTTTAAGGAAATTTGAGGTTTACAGAAAAATTGAGTATGAAATACAGAATTTGCATATCCCCCTCCCACCCTCAGTTTTCCCTTTTATTAATATTTTGCATTCACATGATATTTTACCATTGGTGATCCAGTATTGATTAATTATTATTAACCAAAATCTATAATTTACATTGAGGTTCACTCTTTGTGAATGAGACAGGAATGTATAGAACCTATGCAAAAGGATTAATCTATGAGACAGATAAATTACTCATTCTCTTCAGAGAAAAGAAGAAAAAGTGATAATGATGAATTATTTGTGTATTAAAAGTTGAATGGGAAGGAGGAAATATCTTGAGCCCAGTAGCTGTAATTTCACTAGGAAATGGTTTGTAAGATAATTTGCTGGGAAACACACATACATTAAGAGAGAGAAAAAAACAGATTTTCGAAGCAAAATTACATGTAAAATAAATAAGATTTTCCTGCTCGAAAGCCTTTTTTATATCATTGCTCACTTAAATAAAATTGTATGTACAAAAACTCTACCTACATACACAACCAAGGTAGAAAATTCAAATTGTACATTGACGTGAATTGCTAGTGTCTTAACCTTCTGGGGAAGATGATAACGATGAGTAATCCAGGATCTAATTCTCAGGTACCTAGGGGAGCCTTCAAAGGTTAGGTAAGCTCAAAATTTCATTTTCAGTCAATAAGAGAGAGGTATGTCTTCTTGAAAAATGGTTTGATTCTTTAGAGGTGTCTGCAAGGTGTAATTTTGTTAGTTCTGGAAACTGTTGGAAAACTAGTTTATGGTATATTTAGTGCAGGTTTCTAGAAAAATAATCATACTACATTTTGTTTATCTCAAATGTGAGTCAACCTGTGCATTCCACAATTAATGAAACTATAATACATGTTTTTATAACACTTTACAATTCAATTGTGACACTGCTTATCATCAGCATAAAGGGTTTTTTAATAACTAGTACTAAATTAATCATGAGTTGCATGTTGAGTATTTTTAAATTGGTGTTCTTAGATTAATACAAATGATAATTTTGTAAATTATTCCTTTAGCGTAACTTTCTTGACTTGAAAGGTGATGACATTTTCCAAGGTATTAAAGCTATTTTCATATTAGCACTGGAAAAAAGCCTAATTAAATTTCTCAGAACTGTTAATTTTTCCATTATATTGAAAAGAAACAAAATGATACCTCTTCAAAATGAAACAAAATTATATTACTTCAAAATAATTAGAATTGAAGTATGAATTAAAGTAGTTGCTTTTTAAATATTAAGCATTTCTTAATTCTGCTCCATAGTCTTTCTAATTCTGTAGAACTCTCTGGTCTGCTTGTTTTAATCTCTCCCAGACTTTTTATGCCCAATATGTGGTTTTGTAATAATTTTACTTACTCTTTGCATTTATTTTTTAAAAATCTCTTAGATAGAAAGCTCCATGAAAGAATTTACTGGACATGTTGCTATGGTGGAAATATCAGAGAAAACAACAAAAAGACACATACTGGTCAAAGTTTGGAAAGGGTGCTTAAGATACATGTCCCCACAAGTGTTGGTATTTTAAATCCCTCTGATAAGAAAAGATTGGTTGTCATAAAATCAAGAAACTTCTTTCATGACTCCACCAGATATGGAGGAAATGGGATGGGGATAAAAGTTGAAAAAGGCAAAGAGGCAAAGAACCTTTGAAAGACATTGAATTGCCCAGTTCAGTTCTATCAGCCAGTCATCAGTAACAGACTACATTGATATATGGCTCTTTTCCATGAAATCAGCCAGTAGTCCTTTTCCTGTAAGACATGGTTCTCAATCAGGGACTTTTCACAATGTCTAGAGACATATTTGGTTCTCACACAAGGGGTGGGGAAGTGCTACTAGCTTCCAGTGGGTGGAAGCAGGAATGAAATTTAACATTCTATCTGGCCAAGATGGAGACATAGGTAGATATACTTTGTCTCCTTGCACTACCAAAAGAAGGACAACAACAAATTTAAAAATAGAAACAGACCAGAATTGCCAGAAAATCAAACTGTATGGAAGTCTGACAACCAAGGAGTTAAAGAAGAAACATTCATCCAGACTGGAAAGAGGGGTAGACATGGGCAGTCGAGGCGGAGAGGACGTGTGGCAAGATGGCAGCCAGTGGACCAGGTGGTGCCACATTCATGTGCACGAACCTGGAGGAAAAACTGGGGAGCAAGACAGATGGCGAAACCCAGGATTCCAGTGTGGGGAAATAAAGCCTCAAATAAATAAAGCCTTTTACACCTCTGGGTGTAAAAGCCTGTGGGTGTTGTGGTGGCAGAAGAAACTCCCAGACTCATAGGAGAGCTCGTTGGAGAGACCCACAGGGTCCTAGAACATACACAAACCCACCTACCTGTGAATCAGCTCCAGAAGGGCCCAATTTGCACGTGGGTAGTGGGGAAAGTGATCGAGAGCCAGGCGAGAGCTGAGCAAGCTGCATTGTTCCCTCTCTGACCCCTCCTCCATAGCACCACAAGGCAGTGATATGGGTTGCCCTGTCCTGGTGAATACCTAATGCTCCACCCCTTACAATGTAACAGGAGGGCCATATATGGCCCAAATGAAAGAACAGATCAAAACGCCAGAAAAAATACAACTAAGCAATGAAGAGATAGCTAACCTGTCAAATGCAGAGTTCAAAACACTGGTAATCAGGATGCTCACAGAAATGGTTAAGTATGGTTGCAAAATGGAAGAAAAAGCGAAGGCTGTGCAAAGTGAAATAAAGAAAAATACACAGGGAACTAACAGTGAAGGGAAGGAAAGTGGGACTCAAATCATCAGTTTGGAGCAGAAGGAAGAAAGAAACCTTCAACCAGAACAGAATGAAGAAACAAGAATTTTAAAAAATGAGGAGAGGCTGAGGAACCTCTGGGACAACTTTAAATGTTCCCACATCTGAATCATAGGGGTACCAGAAAGAGAAGAGGAAGAGGAAGAGATTGAAAACTTATTTGAAAAAATAATGAAGGAGAACTTCCCCAGTCTGGTGAAGGAAATAGACTTCTAGGAAGTTCAGGAAGCTCAGAGGGTCCCAAAGAAGCTGGACCCAAAGAAGCACATGCCAAGGCACATCACAATTACATTACCCAAGACTAAAGATAAGGAGAGAATCTTCAAAGCAGCAAGAGAAAAGGAGACAGTTACCTACAAAGGAGTTTCTATCAGACTATCAGCTGATTTCTCTAAAGAAACCTTACAGGCAAAAGAAGGGACTGGAAACAAGTATTAAAGTCATGAAAGCCAAGGACCTACATGCAAACATACTCTATCTAGCAAAGCTATCATTTAGAATGGAAGGGCAGATAAAGTGCTTCCCAGATAAAGTCAAAGAAGTTCATCATCACCAAGGACTTATTATATGAAATGTTAAAGGGACTTAGAAAAAGAAGAAGATCAAAACTATGAACAGTAAAATGACAACAAACTCGCAACGATCAACAACTGAACCTAAAAACAAAACCAAACTAAACAAACAACTAGAACAGGAACAGAATCACAGAAATGGAGATCACATGGAGGGTTGTGAGCGGGGAGAAGGAGGGTGGAGAATAGGGCAAAAGGTACAGGGAACAAGAAGCATAAATGGTAGGTACAAAATAGACAAGGGGAGGTTAAGAATAGTATAGGAGATGGATAAGCCAAAGAACTTACGTGTACAACCAATGGACATGAGCAAAGGGGGGAGGGGATGCTGGTAGGAAGGGCTGTGCAGGGTGGAGAAATAAAGGAATAAGGGGGAGACAAAAATGGGACCACTGTAATAGCATAATCAATAAAATATATTTAAAAAAGAAACTAAACATTCTGCAATGAAGAGGACAGGCTCCCATAACAAAGAATGATCTGGACCAGCATGTCAGTTGTGCTGAGGTTGAGAAACACTTGTTTTTAAGACAAAATGAGAATAATTTTTGTCTTAATTTATACCCATCATGCTGTTTATTTTTTTAAGAAATATTCCTCCTACTTTCCTGACTCTACTCTTGTTCATTTTAGCTTGAATTCACTTGCGAGCAAACAGTTCTAGGCAATATGATGATGGGCGTTGAAAATTGTGACAACAATTATATAATTGCAACATATTCCCTTTGGATATTATTGAAGATAGTTTTTAATATCTTCATTGGAAATATATATTTCCAAAATGTAAAATTTACAGCATTTTAAATGCAGCACAGTTTGCTTCTCCTTAGTAATCACATTTATCTGCATAATGATACTTTTCAATTCATTTTCTAACCTGAGGTACATTTTTCTCATTCCAGGATAGATCATTTGTTAAATGCTAATTTGCCACCTACATTCCTGAAAAAGCATAATTGACCCTAACATTTCTAGCATCCATATTCCAGGATAAATGATAGCATCCCCTTCCTGCTTAAAAAGAGCAATGAGATATGAATTAAACCACCAAAATGTCATTAGTGCTAAAATGACTTATCAGGCTCAGATAAAATCATCCTTGGAGCAAGAACAGAGGGGTGAATTATAGAAACTTGGTTATTGCTTAGCCATGATGTAGGGCTCTTAATTAGCATAAAATTATGTCTTTAGATCCCTGAATGTATGTATAGAGCAAGTAATCACAAAAACCCATAAAGTAGACCAGCTCACTTATAGAAGGTTTCATATTCCTGGGATTAGGTTGGGTTATCACACCAGCTTGAACACTAGCTGTTGGACTAATTTCTCACTTGCTGCAGTAGGCATTAGGTTTTTTGTTGATTTTACCTATATTTTTAGTATTGGCTTGAAACCAAATTAAACTTTACAGATACACGGCAGCCAATATTGACCTTATTTGCTAACCAGATTTTTTTTGTTTTTGTTTTTAAGAAATAAAACACAGTCATAATATATGGCAGGTATCCATCATCATGAAATTGAGTAAAAAAACAATGTAGCATAGCAATAAAGTGACTTGATGTCTGTGCCAGACAAGTAAACATTTGATTTTCTGTTCCACAACCTAATAGTTAGATAACCTTGGGGAAATTTTGTCACTTTCTGGCATTGACACATGGTAGGAGTCAATGATATTTATCATTGATTATTTTTTAGATGTTTTTCCCTAAGAAACATGATTCAAATTGTTGATTTTCAGATTTTTTTCTCTCCACTTCTTTCTCCCTGCCATCTCTTCCTCCCCATGCCCCCGCATAACAGATACACATACACACAAACTGACATAGTATGACATTGTTATACATTGAGTATTATATTTTTACCTACTAATAATGTTCTTGATGAGAGGTATAACAATCAAATGCGCTCTTAGAAGGCTTGGATCAGGCAAGGAGAAGGAAAAGGTACAGGGCATGCGTTTTGCTGGAGCAGAGCTTGCAGCTGTCAGCTGTCGTCACAGTGTCCAGGTTTGCCAGCTTGCTTCCTGATTGTGGGTGTTCTTTCTGGAGGCTTGACCTAATTGTTTCTTCATTTTCCCCTATAGTTTTGCAAGATACTTAATATTTCCTAATTTCTTATCTATACTGACTAGAGAGTTTTCTACCCATTGCAACTATTCAGTAATTTTTAGAGGAAATTATAAAAAATAGCAATATGAGGAAGATAATTAATTTTTAAATGGAACCCAAGTAAAACCATTAATTATTAAACCTGAATGTTTGTGAATATAAAGTAAGATCAGCTTGGGTCTCATTTATGGCTTTAAGAAGGAGAATAGTCTAACTCTCGAGGCAAAGAACCTTGTTCAGATATTAAGGTGAAATTCTGCAGTAGTTACAGTGTTTTCTGCTAGTGTTTATACTTATTTGTTTGTTTTGGCTGATTCTTTGGTACCTTTTTGTCCACCGCAGTCACACAATACAGCTTAAATAACTGGCTTAGTTCATAGAGTGTTATATTCCCATCAAAATGTATTATAACTTTGAGTGTCTGGATCTGAGGGCAAATAACATAGGACATTACTTCCTACAGGGGCTTTTTAAAAAAATTAACAAAATAACCCCTTTAGTGGTGTTCATTAATAGGTTTTGAACATCTTGTATTTTATCCAGCAGTCTAATTTTCATCACTAGTGTTTCATAAACAGTTTTGTTTTATATTGATTTCTTTTATTCCTGGCAATCCCAGTTCAGTTTTCAGCCAACTTAATTGTCCACGAAACAGATATGCACAGGGCATAGTCATTAATTGATGTGATAGATTCTCATATACTCAAATACAAACCAGTCTTACTGCTTTCCTGCCGCTCTTATTCTCACCACAAAAAATTATATCTTCTTCTTCTTGGCATGTTTTTCGTGGTCACTTTTATGTTTATAGTAGGCTGCCCAAGGTTGTCTTATAATTTAGATGTATTTGGACTTTGTGATCTAAGTGGTTATATATGGAAAACACAGCTAACCATAGGAAGACACTATGGTTAACTTATAGGAACTAAGTCCAAGTGATCCCTTTTATTTGGGGCCTGGCTGTTTTCCTGGAACTAGCTTCAGTGTACCATTGTTGTTTCTGCCAAACTCAAGTACTGAAGGCCTGAAGTGGGTTCAGCCAATGCATCATTAACTGTATCGTATGCGTGCAGTTTGCTGCCAAATAACTTGCCCCCATATCCCTCCGGGATGCTTATAACTGTAGTGTGTCATCATCCTTCAACGCAGAATGATTCCTGCAATCAGAAGGTACCATAGGAGAAAGCGCTTGGGAATTTATTGCCACTTCAGTTGACATAGACCTGAGTTTGACTTGCGTTGCTTCTAAGAATCATCAGATAGTGCCTGAACTTCCTTTGACTCTAAAAGACTTAATTCAAGGACTCTTAGGACAAATTGCTTTCTTGTATTAAATGAGAATTTTTACTTTTCAGGGAGAATGAACTGAGTACGGAACCATTAGTACCGAAATTCACACCACTCTGTTAATAGAGTTGTTTGTCTCAGCTTTTCTACACATTTTTTGTTTTGTTTCACATGGTCATGGAGCTTATAAAAAGAGTGGGGGGGGTGATAAATACATTTTCACTCAGAATTGTTCTTTTCATTCAAGAAAGGATTAGTTCATTCGTACTTTATCATAACTGTCATTCCTCAGCCTTAGCATTTGAGAAAATGCATTTTAAGTTGTGAAATTGCATCCTGTCACACCTTTGAACCCTTTGATAATCTTATGCTATCTCATGGCAAAGCAGGAGGCTGCAGAAGGCAGCTGTTAGCAGAATTCCAGAAATTCTGATTTTGTAATGATTTTATTGGGCAAAATGCTCATGATTTAAGGTTAAATAGCACAAACATCATATTGAAAAGCAGCGCAGGTATAGATAAAGGAAATGTAGATTTCGACTCTAGATGCCTGGTTTCTAGTTGCACCCAAACTAATTGTATTTCCTTGGCTAAGATTCTTTAACCTATTTAGCTTATAGATATTTTCCCCATTATAAGTAGGGACTGTTGGCTAAAAATAATTATAGCTATTCTCTTTGAGAATGTAGAGGGATCATTCTTCATTCCTCTTCCTGCTTTCTATTTTTTTGCAAAATATCTGCCAGCAAATGATGTTGCTCTATTATTAAAATATATTCAAATGCTAATATTTAAAGATCATCTTTACTGCTCTCATTTTGGTATAAACACTGTCATCTCATACCTAAGTTATTATTGCATTAGACTCCTTATTGAGCTCCCTTCTTACACCCTCACCTACATTCTGCTTTTTAAAGTACCCTTTAAAAATGTGAATCAGATCATGTCACCCCTGTGTTCAAGACTCTCCAGGAATTTTCCATATCACTCAAAGTAAAAACTGAGGTCCTTTCGATGACCTATCAACAGTACTTTGCTTGTGTTGCTCCTCTGTTGGTTCCTCTGCCTTTACCGCCTTCGATTCTCGTGCGCATCTTCTGCAGGCACATCAGATAATCTCCAGCCTGGGCCTTTGCACTTGCCCAGTCCTTTGTCTGAGATATGTTCATTAGAGAACCAACACAGCTTACTCTCTCACCTTTTTGAAGTGTCTTCTTAATTCTTTTCTTCTTAGTTGAAGTCATTTCTAATTACCCTGTCAAACATGGCAGCTCAACTCCCCACACTTACTCCCTTTTCTGATGTACTTTCTCCATAAAACTTAACCACCTTCCATCCTACAATGTGATTGCTTATTTACCTTCTAATTATCTCTCTCCGCACCCTACAATTAGTTTTTACAAGGGCAATAATTGTTTCTTTCTGTATTGTTCACTGATGTATTCCCAAAAATGAGGACAGTTCTTGACACATTGTACATGTTGAATAAATATTTGCTGAGTGAAACAGTGAAGGGATAAATGAACCTATGAGTAATGAATGGAATGCATATGACACTTTATATATTATCATGTTTGAATTTCTCAACAACACTAGTAGGAAGGTACTAATTTTAGCCCTGTTTTGGAGTTAACGAGGAAATAAGCTACAAAGTTTAAGCTCATATTTAAACATGGAACTGTCAGGCTTCAAAAATCTTTATTGAGATGAATTATAATGAGGCAGTTTGAAAAGGATAAAACACTATTCTAAATGTGTAGTAATATGTAGTTAAAGTGAAGGATTCTTTTTTTCTTCTCTGAAGAGTTAAAAATAAGGCAAGATAATTTATTTTGTCTTTTAACTTTGATCCCTGTTCAAAGTTGGACATCTTGCTTTACAAGTACATCACACACATATATCCCCCTATGTAATTTTCTCAGTCAATACCAAATTATTTATAGTGACTGTCAATATTTTTTATTCTGGCTAGAATTACTGATGATCCCATCCACCCCTGAAGACCTTAACTAAGAATTTTGACAGATACAAGTATGTGGAGTACATACTCTCAAGGGGAAGCATTAGAGAGATAAATAATGGTTTGGCTTAGTTGGCTAAGTTATTCAGACCAACTCTTCCATAA
The DNA here is from genome assembly GCA_004026545.1 of Mormoops blainvillei. Classification (NCBI taxonomy): domain Eukaryota; kingdom Metazoa; phylum Chordata; class Mammalia; order Chiroptera; family Mormoopidae; genus Mormoops; species Mormoops blainvillei. The sequence goes on along the minus strand of PVJD01001371.1, from coordinate 106,356 downwards.
AAAGAAACCAAAAACATCTGCATAAGGCATTAGAGAGAAACAAACATCAAAGAGCTCCATGTTATTTATGGAAAGAGCGACTGGAGTGATAAGGTGAGGACTGAAGTCTACTTCTACATGGCATTGGGTCATGGCAGGGGGGTACTGAGATAGAACCGTAAGACAGCGCTCCATTATTTTCATATTGGTTCCAAAATATTTGGTTAAAAAATTCTGAAGCCATAATGAACCTTGAAGTAGTTCATGGATATTAGTGAGTTTTCAGGGCATTGAGGGTAATGACTGCCTCTCCGTATGAGGGACGCAGTTGTGAATCAGGAGGGGACTTTGTGGCAATGTTTGATTTCTTGAGTTGGGAGTGCGTGACGAGTTTTTAAAAAATAATTATTAAAATTATACATGTGTTTAAAAATTTGTGTATGGATGTTACATATTACAGTGAAAATTTGTTCTGATATCACTTGCTTATTGTTGAAAAGTATGGGATAAATGTTTTCTTTTGGTGAGTTTTGAACAGAGTGATGTCAGTGATTAGACCTTTCAGTAAAGCTGAAATAAAGGTGAATTGGTAAAATAAATTATGTATGTAAACAAGTGATATTAATGATCTTGCTTTTATAGAAGAGGAATGTCTCTCACAAGGTACAACCGATTAAAAGAAAGGCCTATAAGGGCCAAGTAGTCAAGAGTTAGGGCAAACAATGTAAAATTGGGAATATAGGTTTTTTTTGTTTTTTTTTACGTGGGAGACAAAAATTACTATAAGCAGTGACAACTGGAGAAAGCATCACGGAAGGCGTTTAGAGGATTAGACAGTGGCGGCATTGAGGGTCGGCACCCCCCGTCTTCATCAGCTTTCCTCCAGGCCTCCCGTAACTCACTGAAAATCTAGATGAAGCATTTTCTCAGCCATTCCCACCACCACTTGCAAATCAATTGCCAACCTGATGACTGTCTTATTTAGAAATTGTGGAGCTTCCTTCGGGATTGAGAGATAATTTCAGGTGGCATATTATCAAGGGTCAGAGAGAAAAGCACATAAAGGTGACAAGTAGGTACCATGATTGTGATTTGTTTTGCTACTGGGTTTATCTTCTAATTCCTTAAAGTATTTTACTACCATGTAAAGTCAGTTTTTATTATAGTATAACAAATTTAAGAACAGATACTTACTCTTAGTGGACAGTATTGTTAACTATATTTTTAAACAAATGAGTATCCACACAATGTGTTAATGAAGAATTAAAATTTAAATGTGAAAGTAAATAAAAATGAAAAGGACTGAAATTGGAATTAATAAATGAGGCTGCCGTTTTAACCTTGACATTTATTAGCTGTGGCTTTAGATGTATATTTGATGGAGTTAATATTATTGTCCTCTGTGAGATCATGATATCAGGTAGCTGGCCTAGATCGGTGGATTTCAGGCAGAGCTCTGTTAAGTCTGGAGGATTTCGCTCGTCTTTCATTTGTTTTCTGTAACCTCAGGGAGCCCGCTCTGCTGGTTGTTTTGGGGAGAGGATGATGTGGAGTGTGTTTGACAGTATTACAGGTCTCTGATACTCACTGCAAACAGAACAGACACATTTTTATTTGTTTACTATTTGGGGTAAGATTTCTACTGAGCAAAAATTTGAGCAACAAACAAAGTAGTAGACTAGCTGATGTCCAGGACCCCTTTCTAAAATGCGGCAAGAAACATTTTCACCTTTTCAAGTAGAAGAGTATCACTGGATATTTTTCTTCTTCAGGATATTTTTCTTCTTCAGGATGGAATTCAAACACTTGTATTAGTTTAAAATGTCTAAGTGTGATTTTATTTCCTACATGAAGAGCTGTAACTGTAATCACTCGTGTATTCACTTTTAGTATTTCTTCAGTACTTGCAACACAGCGCAATAGCAGGTTTTGAATATCAACACCATGTAAGGGACCCATACAGCCCTTTCTTAAACATTGTTTTAGAATCCTGAGAAACTAAGATAGTTTGTGCAAGTAAAATATGAAATAAATCTCTTTTTACAGTGACAGTGGTATCTAAAGAAATTAACAAATTAAACTTCATAATTTCTTCAAGGTCACTTTTCAGAAAGATTGTTGTTTACATCCTATGTTTCACTCTCTTATTTGATTTCCTAATTCTATAGCAGTGATTATTTATACACTTTGAAATATATGAATATACCTAATTTCCTGAGAAAACTATAGAACTGCAGGAGGCATCTTCTAAGTAGGAAAAAATGAAGCAAGTGCCAGGAAGTAGAAAATGAATTTGGCACTAATAACAACATAAAAATGAAGGATGGTTTTTAGTAAGACTTCTACATTTTAATTAAAAAACCACAAAATTTGTGTATAAACCAGAGCTTCTGAAGCCTATTAAAGTGTATTCATATTTTTCGGGCCAACTAAAGGTTTCTCCGTCATCTCTCTGCCATCCGTCTCTCATCTACCTATGCTCTTATCTCTGGCTTGTGCCTTCTGTTGCCTGAATGCAGCACAGAGCGAGTGGAGGAAGGAAACTGTGATGCAGTTCGCAGTGTCCTGAGGCTCAGAGACCACCAGGGAAAGGTGGAGAGTGGACCTCAGGATGATACACAATTGAAAACTGGCACCACACTCACTGGCATTCATTAAATATCCACCCTATAACAGGAAAAACGAAACAACCTCATAAAGCATGTCTTTGCTGTGGCAGAAAATTTCTTTGCATCTTTAATAAATCTCACACATACGCATTGGTCTTATGTTTTTTTGTTCTCGTCAGAAAATCAAGATAAGGATTTTAGTTTCATATTTGAGTGAATTCCAGGGCAGAGACAAAGAAACAACTGAAGACTCAGAACTGAAAATAAGACATTGACAGAACTGAGGAAGTCAGAGCCTGAAGAGGATTTGAGGCCACAAGGGCCTCAGGGATTCAGAGGAAGTTCTGGAAGAACATGGCTTAAATTTTCTGCAGGAAAATGAAAGGCAAGTTTCTAGAGGCCACATCATCTTGGTCATTAGAAACAAAAAGAACATAGTAGATTTTGGATTATAAACAAATAGTAGTTACCGTAAGTGCATATTTTGGGGCATTGAATTATTCTATACTTTTGTGAAAGGATGAAACAGTATGTGTTATGTCAGCCCCTGTAGTGACCCACAGTCACTGCCCTCTGTCTTGCCATAAAGAGTTAGCAAAAATAGAGAACAAAGTTGATTAAAGGCCTATAGTATGGCAAACGGGTAGCGGCCACCAAAGCCTAGCTTACAAAGCAGTAACAGACTCCCAGGTCAGACAGATGGAAAGGGCAAACCGAACCAATGGCAAAGCCAGGGAACCTGAGAAGATAAGTCTAAATCAGAACCTCCAGGCTGGATGAACCAAGGTAGGAGAATATGTAGCATATGTCCCAGGGCCAGTTGCATGTAGCTGGCTGTCATTCTGCTACGTGCGCAGCACTGTCAAGAACTGTGAGATAGCTAAGATTTTATCTTACTGGGAAGCTAAGGAGGTGGACATCAATAGTCCATGCAACATCAATAGTTCATGGATGCTAGCAGAAGACATAAGGCTTCTGGGTCAAGCACAAAGGACTTTATTACCCAAGTCACAGCCAGACACATGAATCAGCATATTGGTGGCAGTTTTCTTCAGCCCAGGTCTCACAGACATGATGTGAATGGGTCCGGTGGATGTGTGCATTGTAGTGTGTTGACCTCAGGGACCACAAATCTCTCATAATCATCAGAAGCATGCTTGGCTTTTTTTTCAGAGGAAGCTACTCTCTCTATCTTCTCAGGTTGCTCACTAAATAAACATTTATGGAAGATTATCTACAGCAAAGGACAGTCAATGCTTCACTAATGAGACATGCAAAAATATAAGAGATCCCTGGAGAAATGCGCCTCAACGATTGACATGGTCTGTGATCAACACTGATGTGTGAGACCCGTAGTGGCGTGGTATTTTGACATGAGTTTGTATCACAAATCATACTGGTACAAGTAGACATTATTACCAAGACAAGATATGGGAGAGGCAGTTGTTTATAATAATCTTACTGATCTTATAGGATTTAAATGTTACATGTTATAGACGCAAGAGAAAAGACTGAAAAAAGACTGCAGGCGGGAGGGAATCATTGATTCATTATCAGCTGCCTGCTGCCACAGTTAAGGGAGGAAGCAGCCTACGGAAAATTATGGTGTTTCTAACTGTAAGGCTTTGAGTCCAAATCCCAGTACTGTTTTCTGAAGAGCTGTGTTGGATTCGGACGATGCCTTTACATTTTACTTTAACACTGCCTGGTTTTCCTAAGGCCAGTGATGCTTAAGTTGGTGGCACCCACGTCCTGTTTTATCACACCAGAGCTTGAGAGTAAGGTGCTGAGAAGTTAAAGGAATCCAAGAGGAGCCACCAAACAAACTCCAAATGGATAGAGCCCTGAGAGGATGACTTGTGAGCACAATACGCTGTATTCTAAGAGCAACTAATTTCCAGGCTGTTCTTTGGAATTCAGTGTCTCCTTTGGTTCTCACACTGATTTAAAAAATCACATTTAATTGTCAGTTCTTAAAAATCAGAAGAATTTACCTAAAAAAATCAAATTACGGACTTTCTTTAAAAAAAACTCTAGTATACTTGGCCTACATTTTTTAATGTTATTAAATTTGATGGGGTGACATTGGTTAATAAGATTATATAGGTTTTATGTGCACAAATCTATGATACATCATCTGCATATTGCATTGTGTGCCCAACACCCGAAGTCAGATCTTGTTCCATCACCATATATTTGGCCCCCCTTCCCCTTTACTACCCCTCAAAGCCCCTACCCTCTTGTAACCACCATACCATTGTCTGTATCTGTGAGTTTTTGTTTCTCTTGTTTATTTATTGTTTTCATTCTTATATCCCACATGAGTGAGATTATATGGTTCTTAATTTTTTGGGCTGACATTTCACTTAGCATGATATTCTCAAGATCCATCCATGTTGTCACAAATGGCAGTATTTCATCTTTTGTCAAGGCTGAGTAGTATCCCAATGTGTATATGTAGCATGTCTTCTTTAACCAATCATCTATCAAAGGACACTTTGTTTCTGTGCCTTGCCCACCATAAGTAATGCTGCACTGAATGTAGGTGTGCATATATCTTTGCAAATAAATATTTTAAAATATGAGGGGTAAATACCCAGAAGAGGAAGTTCCGGGTCATATGGTTACTCTATTCTTAATTTTTTGAAGAGCCTCCATACTGTTTTTCACAGAGGTTGTACCAGTTTACATTCCCACCAGCAGTGAATGAGGGTTCCTTTTTCTCCACATTCTTTCCAACACTTATTATTAACTTTCTTGTTCATAATAACCATTCTAACAGGCGTGAGATGGTTTCTCATTGTAGTTTTGATTTCCATTCCCCTAATAGCTCGCGAAGTCAAGCATCTTTTCATATATCTGTTGGCCATTTGTATCTCTTCTTGGGAGAAATGTCTGTTTAGGTCCTCGGTCCATTTTTAAATTGGAGTGTTATTAGTTTGGTGTTGAGTTGTATGAGGTCTTTATATATTTTGGATATTAACTGCTGGTCAGAACTGTTGTATGCAAACATCTCCCATTCAGCTGGTTTCCTTTTTGTTTTGTTATTGGTTTCTTTTGCTGTGCAGAAGCTTTTTTGTTTGATGAAGTTCTATTCATTTGTCTTCACTTCCCTTGCCTTTGAGGCTAAATTCATAAACCCTTTTGTAAGACCAAGGTCCATACATTTAGTACCTATGTTTTCTTCTATGTAATTAATTGTTTCAGGTCTTGGCCTACATTTTTAAATGTCAGAATTGGGGGTTGCTTACTTACGTAAGTACATTGATTTTCGCCCCTACCTGTTGATAGTTGCCACCACTCTGTATTGTCCCTGAAACACTGAGACATAAGGTCAGTTAGCACGGTTCACACACACATGCTTTGTTTCTTACAGCTAAATTGCACAGTGGAAATTGCTTCTCTGACGTGGCTTACCAGCCTCATCCCTCCATGCGTCCGAGCTTACAAACCCTGCTTTAATCTGTTTGCCCTAGACTCTAAGAGTAGTCACTGATCCCACAGCCAGTAGTGACTTTTACCCTGATCTATGTAGTTGGGACAGGCCCAAGCCTTGACCTCCTATAAGGGGCAGTGAACCTCCAACAGATTCCATCCCCTAATAAAAGAACTTGGGCTTTGCATTGGTTATAGAGAGGACATATTGGATCTGCAGTTCGATTCATAATGACAGTGTTTTTGGAGTTTCATCATTTTGCAAGAAATAAGGATAAGCCTGTTTTTCTCACAAAGAAGAAATATATTCCTCTTGTCTGAGATTCCCTGTTTAAATATTAAATGAAAATCTTAAGAATTCTTTTGACATTATTGATGCTGTTCTGCCTTATTTTTTTTTAATGTTTTCCCACCCTTTTGACTTCATAAAAGCCATGGCTCTGTTAGTAACATTCTGCTGTGTCCCACAGTGTGGGAAGCTGGAGCTGGGGCCTAGACTGGCCGCACTAGCTCTCCGCCCAGCCACGCCTGTTCTTCGCCTCGGTCCCGTGAGCCAGGTCAGGGTACATGAAACCAGTGCTGTTACCCTTCGTTCATAAAATGCCCGTCCACATCGAAATGCCTTGTTACCTCCTCCTGGCACGTCAGTGCTCCTCAGCTGATTATAAATTTTTGGTACAGAATTTAAATTTAAGCTAGAAAGTAAGTACACTAATTTAGAAATAAAGTCAGCAGTAGGTGCCTGTCAAGATGAGACAAGGAAGAAAGCTGTATTGTTACGATTCTATTATGCCAGGAGGTAAAGCTTATTAAAATTATCCTAGATATAATTATATGTCAGGATAATCAGGGGTGTATCCACCTGTTAAAGATTAAAGCTTTAATTTCAAAATCGAATAGGTATCTTTTTTATCCAGGCATTACAAACAATAGATTTTAAAGGCAAAAGCCCTTATGGGATGGAGGGGGATGGGGACATGGGGAGCAGGGGTGGGGGGTGGTCAGAACTAACTCAAGACAAGAGGTTGGAGGTAGTGAGCTGTGGTTAGAAATTTGCTTGGCACCTCCTTTGCAGAAAGGGTAATTGCTTAGCAGGAAGGGAGAGATTTGGTCAGAATAAAGTCTAGACCTCTACCTATGGTTTGAAAGATATTGAAGCTCAGATAATCAGTGAGTTTTATACATGACACTAAAATTATGAGGGCTTATGCAGATGTCGTGATAGTAAATGTTAGATTGTGTGTCTCAGGACCAAAGCTCAGATGAAGGATAACATGCTGAATAATCCTGTGAATGTGGTATATGGTTGCAACTGAATTTTTAAGCCCCATAACAGGGCTCCTGGCTTTTAAATGCCTGGAGGTTATTCTAGGTTGGATCTTTGGAGAACAGGAATATGACAGATAATTAATAAACAATTTAAAATTACCTTTCCTTGCAATTCAAAAGTCTAAATATGCAAAAACACCCAAGGTAAAAATTTGTTAATATTTTACTGATTTGTACAGCATGAAGGCTATTAATAATGATATGCAGGAGAAAAAGAAATATTGGTGATATTTTTCTAAAGACTACAAGCAAAGCAAAACTAAGTAATATACTTAACATATCAATATACTTAATATATTGATATGTTACAGAACAAAAAAATTCAGATTACTATGTTCCAATATGATAAGCATTATATTATCCTAGAAAGTAACTAAATATATCTCCTATTACTTGAAAAGTGTTTCCGAAGTTGAAATTAAAATAAAAGTCGTTTGTATATCATTGACCCTTCAGTAAAAACATGAGTTTAATTGTAGAATAAAAAATAACTCAAGATCATCCTCAAAATACAAGTTGTCTGAAGAGATGTTTGAACCATTTGAGAGTAGTGAAATTTACCTTAGAAAATAATTTTTTATGATATTAATTCAGTTATGTAATTCAGCTGTCCATAGCAGGTAGCTAATATATGCCTGACAGTATAGCTTTGAGTTGTTAAAATTGGGACTATGATCTATCATAGTATTTCCCGGGGTTATCTGCTCCTGATGAGGAAATAAAGGTGTTGGGTTCAGTTAACTTTTACTGGGTTCATTTATGTAGTAAAAATTCTGTCGGCCACCTTTTATATGCATTATATGATTGAATCTTACTTCTGAAGGAGATGTTGTTTTGATTTAACAAATTGCAGATAGGTTCATTGAAGATGAGCAATTTACCCTAATCACATAGTAAGTGGCAGAGACTGAACTAAAAGACGTCTTTCATCTCTGGCCTATGTGGCTCAGTTGGTTGGGGCATCCTCCCATAGATGGAAAGGTCACGGGTTTGATTCCCAGTCAGGACACATACCCAGGTTGTGGGTTTGATCCCCAGTGGGGGTGTGTATGAGAAGGCAGTCAGTAGGTGTTTCTCTCTCACGTTGATGTATTTTTCTGTCTCTTCCTTCCTCTTTCTCTCTTCTTTCCTGTCTCTAGAAGCAATGAAAAAATGTCCTTGGTTGAGAATAAAAAAATAAAAACAAAAACAAAAACACATGTTTCCAATTCAAAGCCCATACTCTTTCTCTCTGATTTTGGTTTGGAAGGGCAAAATGCCTACCTTATGGACATTGTCATTTCTGCAACCCTGGTAGATCTCACTAATAGATCTTGACATATTTTGCTGCTAAACCAGACATCTCCCAAGAATTCTACTCAACACAATGATTTAGGCCACAACTGCCAATTAATTACCTATGACATTCCACTTGAAAACTCCTGGTCAATTCTTCATGACTACATTGTCTCTTTTTTAAAATACACAGTAAATAATAGTTTTTGTCACTGAACTTACAATCAAACAACAGGTAAAGAATTTTAAAACATGACATTTAACTCCAGGAATTTTCAGAGGAAAAGAAAGGAAATAAAAACATGCTTGAAAGGTAGAAACAAGTTCTACCTTAAGAATCTTACTTAATCTGGACATTAAAAAAATATCTTAATAGGTTGCACCAAACTATTTTTGTTTAGAAAAACATGTTTATCAGGTACCTGGACTAGAAGGTGAGAACTTCAGTCTATGGATTTACAGAAGATAAATCAAAAAGAAAATTAGATTACTTGGGTCAGGTGGGGAGGGAGGGAGGAAGGGGGGAGAGAGAGAGAGAAAGAAAGAGAAACCTGCAAGAGAAAGATATACAAGAGAGAACATTTTTGAGAGATTAGTACATTCTTGATACCCTTTCAAACCCCATGAGGACCTGCTCGGCATTTTGAGAGTTCCGTGTCCTGCATTCTTGGATTCCCCTGAAAGCAGAGCCTGAAACATGGTCTTCAGCATAGTTAGTTAATTTGGGAAGTGATTCTGGGGAGTGGAAGGCAAGAAAAGGGGAGAATGGGATAAAGAAGGGAAAAAAGGCTCATAAGGGTTCATTCGATGCTGGCTACCACTGTGGACAAATAACACTTAATTCCTTTGTAGACCTTTTGAGGAACCACATAATACATACTTTGCAGTTTTTTCCCCCATAAACCAGAAGGTAGGGAGCTGATCCAGCAAGTCTTTTTTCCTTTGGAGCAGATTGACCCCATGAGCATTAACCTGCACTGCTGGGTTAAGCCTCTGTTGACTGGGTTCTTTGCTCTGTGTAGAAAGCCCTTAGGCAGCGAGGCAGACTCTTCAGGAACCGGGGTGGAAAGCTGACACATGCAGGGAACTGATCACAACAGCTGTGATAAGATCTTGTGAACCAAGGAGATGAGGTGAGGGGCACTGCAAGCCTCTGCTCTATCTTATAATTTTACATTATTTTTCCTACACTAATTTGCATGGGATTTTGCTCATTGCAAACATAATGCCTGATGTAGGAGAATCATCTAAATAAAACATTGATCCTCTTGATCGTTTGCAATTTTTAATTAACATCTTTCTCTGACTATTTGCATTTTGAGGTTACTTAATTAGGTAAAGTCATATCCTTTTGAAGAAGAAAGAAGGTTAATTTAATATGCTCATTTTTTTTGCTTTAATAATAAATCATTTTGATATTTTACATTTAAGGAATTATAAGAGATAAGTCATGAATAGAATTTGTTTATTATGGAAAATATTCTGATGTTAGGAAAAATATTTAGAAATATTCTGAATTAATGTGAAGACAATTATGCCTATAACTCTTTTATTATATGTTTCAGGTATACAACATTATAATTCAATATCTCTATACACTACAAAGTGATCATCTCCAAAAGTCTAGTTGCTATCCAATACCAGACAACTTACCCTCTAAACCCTTTTGCCCACCTCAACCCCTTTCCCCTCTGGTAGCCATTGATCTGTTCTTCATATCTATGAGTTTGTTTTTGCTTTATTTTATTTGTTCATCTTTAAAAAATATTCCATACATAAGTGAAATCATATGGTATTTTTCTTTGTCCTTCTGACTTTTTTCATTTAGTATTATGGTCCAACCTTGTTGCAAATGGCATGATGTCATTCATTTCTATGGCTGAATAGTGTTCCATTGTGCATTTGTATATTCACACCTTCTTTACTTATTCATCCACCAATGAACACTTAGGTTGTTTCCATATCTTGGCTATTATAAATATTGCTGCAATGAACATAGGAGTGCATATATCTTTTTGTTTTTATATTCTTCAGATCAATATCCAGAAGTGGAATAGCTGGATCACATGGTAGTTCTGTTCTTAGTTATTGAGGAATCTTCACATAGTTTTCCATAGTGGTTGCACCAATTTCCAATCCCACCAACAGTATATGAGGGTTCCCTTTTCTTCACCTCTTCTCCAACACTTCTTATTTCCTGTATTTTTGATAATAAGTACTCTGATAGGTGTGAGGTGATATCTCATAGCGGTTTTGAGTCGAATTTCCCTAGTAATTAGTGATGTTTAACAATTTTGTATGCACCTGTTGCCAATCTGTATGTCTCCTTTAGGAAAATGTCTGTTCATATCATCTGCCCATTTTAATTGGGTTTTTTATTATTGTTGAGTTGTATAATTTCTTAATATATTTTGGATAGTAACCCTTTAATAGATGTATAATTTGCAAATATTTTTTTCCCACTGAGTATGTTGCCTTTTCATTTTGATGGTGGTTTCTTTCATTGTGGAGAAACCTTTTGTTAGATGTAGTTCCATTTTTTTTTCTGTTTTCTATTGCCTTTGGAGTCAGATCAACAAAAACATCACTAATACTGATGCCAAGCAGCTTACTACCTATGTTTGCTTCTAGGAGTTTTATGATTTCAGGTCTTATGTTCAATTCTTTAATATACTTTGAGTTACTTTTTGTGTGTGGTATAAGACTAGATAATGATCTAGCTTCATTCTTTTACATGTAGCTACCTGGACTTTCCAACATTATTTATTGCAGAGACTCTCCTCTCTCCATTGTATGTTCTTGGCTCCTTTGTCATAAATTAATTACCTGTGTATGTGTGGGTTTATTTTGGGGCTCTTAATTATGATCCATCAATCTGTGTGTCTGATTTTTGTACCGTACTATTTTGATTTCTGTAACTTCATACTGTAGTTTGAAGTCAGTTAAGACTACAGGCCTACTGTTTTACAGAGAGTCCCTCAATTGGATTTTTTACATTATTGAGATACAATTGACATACAAACGTTTTATTAGTTTCAGTGTTCAACATAATGATTTGATGTAGTGGCATAATCATCACAGTAAGACTAGTTAACATAATAGCAACATGATAAGTATAGTTCTCTGACAGTTTGTTTCAGAGAAGCCAGAATAGTGTTTTTTAAAGTGGAAATGTAGTCATTGTATTTCATGTTAAAATATTTTTAAAAATTCTGTTATCTTCAGAGTAAAGCCAGAATCCTTAATATGGTCAGCCAGGTTCATCTCTGCAGCCTCACCTAAACCTATATACTTCCTCGTCTTACTCTCCCAGCCTCTTTTTATCTGTAACTTTTTCACATTTGCTGTTTCTTTCACCTGGAGTTTCCCTTCTGTCTCTCTCTCCCCAGCTAGTAAGTATGTTTTGATGTCTACGCTTAATGTTTTTTCTCTGGATATTTTTCCTTTGTCTTCTAGGCTATGTTTGGCCCTTCTTTATATATTTATATTATACATTTCCTAATGATTAATTTATTTATATTTTAATAGTGCATTTTTCACAAAACAGATGGTAAGTTCTATGACAGCTAAGCCCTTGTCATTTCATTTTGATTCGTTAACTGCTATGTCTCTAGAGTTAGCACAGTATATGACATAAAGTGAGCAACCTCTCAATAATTGTTGTTTGGCTAAACGATCAGTGACTTCTTTATAAGGAAATTGCTTTAGATATTAATATAGCTACTTGTATGAAGTGCCGGAGCTACCTGAATTTGTTGGCAACTGATTAACTGGAGACTGTCTTATAATTTTAAATCTTACCAAAAATAGAGTTTTGATTGTGTGTGTCCATGTGCACACTGTGTTGTAAGGAGTGAGGAAGACTACTTTAGTTTTCCATACAGTAATTGTAAAAAAGAGTGGTACTTTTTATGTTAGTAATAAAGATCCCACTTTCTTAATTTTTATTCTTCTCTCCTAACAGGGGATAAGTAGGATGAATAGTTCTTTCTTTCATGGTACTTTTCACTTGTCAGTTTGAGCTCTAATAAGTTCCAACCTGTCTACTCTCATTTTGTTCTCATGAAAACATTTCTGGCTCTGATGTTTTACATAGTTTAACTTATTCTTTATGTGGTAACAAAAATTTAAATGTGCATAAATAGACAAAAAGTAATCCCTACTTACATCAGTTGGAAGTATTAACTAGTTGCATATAGCCAAAAAAAAAAAAAAAAGAGAGAGAGACAAAAACCAACTAACAAACTTTGAAATTTGTCCTATTGAAATATATATATATATATGTATATTTGAAGTATAGTCTGAAAGGTTTAATTCATGTCTTAGATGCAATAAAGAGTATGTGTGTATATATAAATGAAAATGGGCTTAGTAATTAGTAAGATCTGGACAAGGGAACAGTTTTACTATTAAAATGCAGCCCAATAAAATCATCATGGTGGAATCATGAAGAAATGCCAACATTGGGGCACTTTTTTACCCTTTTGAAATGTAAAATTAAACTGTAGCATTGTATCACATAAGTGATTTTGGACAAGTTGACTTTCAGAACACTTCAAATCTGTTGAATAACTGGCATAGAAGTCTTATATCCTTTTGCAAGTGCTTTATATGCCCAGCTGGGGAAGGGATGGGGAAAATGTCTAACAACAATGTGAACTGAAATCAGCAAACAACTCTTAAATCTGGAAGAGGCACTAAAGGTCACCACATCGAAACTCTTTGCAGTGCTGAAATTGAGAGATATTTCTTTGATCAAAATGTGTTTCTGGCAAGCAGCAGAATTTATTAAAATTCTAGTCTATTAAACTAGTATTATTAAGACACTCTGAACAACTAAAAAATGGGCAAAGGCAATAGTGAGAGAAAAAGTACAAAATTAAAAAGATAACAGAAGGACATTTTAATGCTATGTTTTGGGAAAACTGATGGGTGGTAAGGGGTAAGACTTGAAGATTTAGACAGGAAGAAGAAAGGAAACTCATTGCTTGTAATTTATTTCAGAATTATTCTAGGAAGTCAGATGTCAGAAAATACTTGAATCGAAGGTTGCAAAATTCTTGGCAAACGGGAAATATATTATAAATTGTGCTGAATATCTTCTGTTTTCCCTTCCAAGTCAACCTCTCTAACCTTTTGGATGTTTCCCCGGTTGTGGAAGACTGACCTAATACTGATTTTATCGGTGGGACCCCAGGCTCTCTGGCTTCTGGTTTCTAATTAGGTTGGGCCAGGAGCATTAATTACTGCAACAGATGCAGGCGGGAGGAGAGGAAGTCAGGGTGTTTATTTTCCTAGTTGCCTTTGGCTGGCTGCCCTCAGCAGAGGCCACTGCTCTCCCCGAGGTCACCTAACATATGCTTTCTCTTTCTGGGTTCAGAAAACTCTCCTTCATTTGTCCCTGGTCTCTAGGGTGTTGACATCTCTACTGCCAGCAGTCCTGTGTTTCTGTACAATCCTTTGTGTTCTCTCTGCTCTAATTTTTGTAACTATGCTCATTGTGAATACCTGCCGCTCCGACATATCTCAGTTTTTATCGTTCCCTTTAGTTCCCAGTGCGCCACTGATTGATGTAGTAATTGCTGCTGAACGTGGTCTCAAGAAAAAGAGGTTTAAAACGAGATTCTGGGATTTTGTTTGTCATATATTTAAGGAGAAAATAAAAGACAAGTAATTCATAGCATGTGAATAAAATCATATTTATTCAACTTACCACCACAGGATTATGAGGTAAAGTGCATGTGAAGAAAGATCTTGAAAGAATGGCGCTTAGTTACTCTGGGTGCAGAAAGCAGTTACCAGGACTGAGACTGCCCTTAGGAAGGCCACTTGCTCTGACTGGCTCTTGGCTGGCATCTGGAATTGGGATTTGGGGATGGTTCTCATTCCTCCTAGAACTGCTAAGAGCGGCGCACTGTACCTAAACTTTTAGTACAATGCAATTTTACCCTCAGATTTATTGAGGTGTAATTGACAAATAAAAATTGTGTGTACTTAAGGCGTGCAGTTTAATGTTTTGATACACCAAGCAGTGTGCTTTATGTTGAGCCCCTGCTTTCCTTTGGAAGTCTGGAATTTTGGTACATGCTAGACAGTGAGCACCTACAGGACAGCCCTCAATAAAAGTCCTGGGAACTGAGTCTGTAGTGAGCTCCCCTAGTAGACATTTTATAAGTGTTGTTACAACTCATTGCTGGGGGAATTAAGCTTGTGGACTCCACTGGGAAGGGACTCTTAGGAACTTGTGGCCGACTTCCTTTGCACTCCACCCAGTGTGCCTTTCTCTGTGCCAGCTTTCCTTTGTACCCTTTTGTTGTAATAAAGTCATAGTGTTAGTATGAATATATGAGGGTCCTGTAATCCTTGTAAGGCATTAAACCATGGGTGATCTGGGGGCTCCCCAGCACACATGGTCACAGAAAAGCTCACAGTAGTGTGGGATTGCCTGGTTACTTCCTAACACCTTGGAGACCATAGATAGAAAACAAAGACAAATCGACAGTTGTGACCATAAAATTAAGAACACATGTGTAGAACCAAAGGTCACCATAACAATTTTAGAGGCTCTTATCTCAAGTAGTCACAGGGCAGCTACAACTGAGAATCAAGCTCAGAGCAGTGGGGTGCTCAGAGCAGTGGGGTTCTCAGAGTAGCAGCACGGGTTATACACTCTGTCCTAACAAGTTTCTTACACTAGAGTAAGGATGCTGATGGGGGAAGGGTGGGGCCCTAAGACATTGGCTAGAGATATCTGAGCAAATGGAGTGGAGGTTGAGAAACCTGAAGATCCAAGAATCCTTCACGTGTTCACCTTTAGGTGGCCTGCTATTTCCACATGAGCAGTCTTAGTCCATCTTTGCATTAAAACTCTCCTGAATTAATGGCTTACCCAGCTAATCCCAAGTCTTGCCCGATCCACCTCCCTTTCTTTCTCTACAGGGCCATGCTTGAATTTGATCCTCACATGATCTGTTGTGACCAAAGCCTGTGAGATGATCCAGGAGGAGATAATCTGTACATTAAGAGAATCACAAGACCTCCTCAATCTTTATCTGCATCTTTTGTTAATATCATAAGTAATATATAATAACAATAGTAATAGCATGGGCAGTTATAAAATTTTAGTAAATATACCATAAATAACAGCCTCAGTATTTATATTTGTTGGGAAGTAACACCCAGTTTGGGATAGAGCTACAGTCACAAAGTTAGTGGGAAAACCTGATCTTAGAGATATAAAGAAATGACAGGAAATTAGCTTATATAAGGTAGCATCTTCAGATGATAGCAAGGATTTTGAAAGCCAATAAAAAGAGCATAGTTATTCGGCCAGAAATATTTACTGACGTACTTTTATATGCCAAGCACTCAGATGAATTCTGAAGCTGCGTTAAGTCAGCAAAACAAGCAGGACCTTGTTTTTTTAACTACTTTTACTCATAATAGGGTGAATAGCTTGCAGATAGGATTATTGTCATTGTTATTTTTTTGTCTTCTTGGTTATTCAATAAAGTCAACTGAGAACTAGTTTAAGTGCCAGTGTCAACAGTTGCCTAGGCCCCCCTTTCCAGTTTATTTAGTCATATGGGAAGCATTGTGCATCCAGCATATCTATTAAGGATAGATGAAGACAGGGAAAAATGCTGCTACCTATCCAGATAAGAAAGTACAACATAAAAACATTAACAGTGGAATGCAAAATAAGATAATATGTTGTAGTTTTCTAAAGCTCATGTTTGTTAATAATTCTGGATTTACTGTGTAATTAGAAACCAGGCTCACAATAGCTAGAATTAAAGTTTCCCTTCTTTTGGAATTGATCAGCAGTTTATTTCATTTTATTTCCTTGCTTAAACCCCCAAATTCCCGTCCTTTTGTTATGTTGAATATTGGCCCCTAAAATAACTCTTATTTTGAGATTGAAGAGTTAATGTTTAATAAATGCAGTTAACTAGTTTTTAATTGGTAAGATTTTCCGTGTTTTTAGGCTGACGATGAAGGCCATTACCCTAAGAAACAGCCTAAGCTTATCACCCTGGCCTGGTCTCCATAGTCCTTTTACAAATAGTATTTATGAGGGAAAAAAGAGTTAAAAATAGGGCTTAATCACACGGGCATCCTTTTTTTCCCCTCTGCTAACTAGAGGAATAAAATAGTTGTAAATGTACAACAATGGGAATAAAGAGGAAGCTATTAGAAGATGTGTTCCATAAAAATTGTGGAGTAAATTCAGAAAGGAAAAATGAATAATCAAGACATAGTGTATTTAACACAAGAAAGAAGTGGAGAGGATTCATGGGATGACAGCTGGATGGCAGGCAAGAGCAGGGACAGTCCTGATTAGAGCAGGAGGGTCGAGACCCTAGGAAGAAGATCTCTAGAAAAAAGCATACAGCTGTATTGTGTTTGTAAGTGAAGTGTTTTCACATTCGATTTTTTTATCTGGAGTAATTACATTCATTTTTAAAGGAAACTGATGAAATTAGCCAGTGAACTCTCCAAAACATAATAGTTATTTCTAATATGTATGAATTAAGTTAGGTAAGAGACTCCTTTTGATGGGTAGGGTGGGTGCAAATGTTAAATCAATATTTAAAACATAGAAAGATAATGATTGTTTATATGGCAGAAACATAACATTAATGAGGAAAAAGCCTATAACCAAAAACCCATGTTTTATTAAAAAATATATAAAACTTTTAAATCAACCTCACTGTTATTTCCTTACTTTTTAACTAAGAATCTGCATGGAGACACTTTTTCCTCAAGGAAAAGTCTGTTTTCATAATGATTTATTCCTTACATCAAATTAGAATATGTCTGGAGATGGGTTTCTTCCCCCGTTTTATTTGGGCTGGTGATGATTCTAGTAATTAGATTGCAGAAAAATTATACAAAGAAGATTCAAAGAAGGAACAATAGCAACAACAGGGGAGCCCTAAGGCAGATAATTGAGAGGTCCCCTCCAAGTCCTAACGTAGATGAGATAAAAACTTCTATAATAATAATTAAGTTCTTGCAAAAGTCATGCTTCATTTCTATCACCACTGTCCACTGACTGTAAAAACCCGATTCTCACTGTGCCTGAGTCAGCCCCCAACCATGGGATGAAAGGGATTGTACCGAAGCTCCAAAGTCAAGAGGATAGTGCCATGTTGAACTTTACCTAAGTCCTGTACTTCTGGAAAACAGCATGATTAAGAAATCCCCCCACTCTTCGTGTAACAGGAAAGGTCTTACTGCAAAGAGCCACGCTTGTCCCATATGACCTGGGGGATGATGCTCTTGTTTACCTAGGACAAGGCCAGACACACATGCTCCAAATTCTCTTTTCTTACCGCTTCCGTGACTAGCTGGATTTTGTACCCATTGACTAATCTGGACAAAATGCCCATTAACTGGACTTTACCAAATTTTAGCAGGTTTCTGTCTTCCCAGAACCCCAGACTTTGACTCAGCATCATGTTTGAGCAGCAGGAGCTGTTTAACAGGTAATGGAATGTGAAGCAGCACTGCCGCTCTAAAAGTTTCCCTCTGAGAGTCGGCTGGTAGCAAAGAAAGGCATTTCCCGCTCACATGTACAGTCACATCACCTGCTCATTCCGCTGTCTCCCATCTGATGTTCTCTGTCCTTGTTTATTTTTTCTGAAAAAGAAAACTCTTTTCTGCCTAATCATTAAGACACAAGTCTTTTGGTTGAAATATGTTCCCTATTATAAAAGTCACTCTTCCCCTTTTAATATTATTTTCCAATAAAGTCTCCTTTTCAGGTCTGAATTTGTTTTTTGTTTGGCAAGGAAAATACCAAGTTTAGTGATTTAAATCTCCAAGTCTTAGTAAAATAAAGGCTCCCCCTTTCCTCTTCTCTTTCATTTTCTACATGTCATCAAATTCAACTTTGTTAATTTTAGGACATATCTAATGTAAAAATGAGGCCAAGTTCCAAATTTGCTTAATAAAATTGTGGATTAAAATGTTAATAGGTTGTCTTTGTAAATTTTTTTGAAAGTTTATTAAGTACTAGGGATTTTATTAAATATTTATGCTATATAATCACTACCATGACACAGTAGAGTATGTACTCTTATTTAGACCCATTTTGTTTTGTTTTTAAATTAAATTAATTAGGGTGACATTGGTTAATAAGATTATATAGGTTTTAAGTGCACAATTCTATGATACATCATCTGTATATTGCATCATGTACCCACCACCCAAAGTCAAATCTATTTCTGTCACCATATATTTGGCCCCCTTTACCTTTTACTATCCCCCAAAGCTCCTACCCTCTTGTGAACACCATACTGTTGTCTGTGTCTATGAGTTTTTGTTGTTCCTGTTTGTACATTTGTCACTTTCAGTCTTATATCCCACATATGAGTGAAATCATATGGTTCTTATTTTTTTCTGTCTGATATTTTGCTTAGCATGATATTCTCAAGATCCATCCATGTTGTCACAAATGGCAGCATTCCATCTTTTGTTAAGGCTGAGTAGTAATGCTTTGTATATATGTAGCATATCTTCTTTATCCAATCATCTATTGAAGGATACTTTGGTTTTTTCCATGACTTGGCCAATGAGAATAATGCTACAGTGAATGTAGGGGTGCATATATCTTTACAAATAAATGTTTTAAAATTTAGGGGGTAGATACGCAGAGGGGGGATTGCTGGGTCATATGGCAACTCTATTCTTAATTTTTTGAGGAGCCTCCATTCTGTTTTCAATAGTGGCTGTACCAGTTTACGTTCCCACCAGGTGTGAATGAGGATCTTTTTTCTCCATAACCTCTCCAACACTTACTACTTGTCTTATTGATAATAGCCATCCTAACAGGTGTGCAGTCATATTTTATTGTATTTTGATCCATTTTTAAAGTGAGCGGTTTTCAAATTAATGATGATTAAGTAACTTGCCCAGGCCACTCAAGTACTATATGGCAGACCTATGATTTCAACCCAAGTTTGTCCAACACCAGATTGCTCTTAAATTTATGTAGCTTTCATGCATGAAAGCTATACACACACACACATAAGTTATGCGTACTTTTCACTTTTACCTAGAAGTTGGAAGTGACAGAATAATCAAGCATTCTACATGTTAATTGGTGCTATTTTGATATTTAAGTAATTAAGTATTTAACAAGAGTTAGCATAGCAGTCACCTTTATAATTAGTTAAATAATGGGTTATTTAAACAGTTATTAATGTTAGAATGATGAGTGTGAGTATGGTCACTTATGGAGGATATACAAAATTCTGTTTAGATACAAATGATTGAGAGTAGAACCCTATGGGACACCAATGTTTAAGATGCAGAGAAAGAGGAGGTTAAGAAAGTACTTTTGACAGAGTAGGTAGAACACCAGAAGAAAGTATAATCACTGAAGCTAGAGAATAGTATAATTTCAAGGATAAAATTGTGGATAACAATTCAAATGCAGGAAAGTAACATAAAAGGACTGTACAGTTTTTGCACTTAGCAACCAGCCCTCATTAATAACTCTGGCAAATGAAGTTTAAATGAAAGACTAAGAACAAAATTTAGTGGTATAAAAGGGTGAGGCGAGGCAGTGTGAACACAGAACATAAGCTATATAAATTATTCCAAATAGCAACATGACTGTAAATGGAAGGGTAGGTGGATATACAGGACTAGATATAGGGAAATGAAGGTAAAAGAAAAGTTTATTTTTTATACCTATATTGAAATGTGTTAAATACTGAGTTTAAGAAAAAATATAGAAGAAGATGGTGAGAATGATACTACAGAGAAGTAATTTTTGAATAAATTTACTCAGAGGCAGGAGATAAATCAAATACCTATATAGAGCAATTGGCCATTGAGTTGAAAAATTGAAGAGAAATAGGAAGTGAAGTCAAATTAAAATGATGTTAAGAGAAAAATGCAGGACGTCATATCTGCTGGACTGTATTTTCTCACAGAAGTCAGAAAAGTGGTCATGTGCAAAGAGATGGGGACCAGGTATCGCTGTGTTGGTGAGATTCCCAAGAGCCACCAGGGAGGGCAGAAAAAGTAAAGGGACCGGTAGGAGCTCTTTGGGCATCGAGTTTTAGCTGATTGAAGATCATAAATTTTTAATTGCACTTTTTGGTTGTAGCATTTAGCTTCTGAAAAGATACTTCTTATTTCACAGGCAATTGTTCTTTCCATCACTTTCAATGGCAGTGAATATTTAATTTGAATATAAATTCTTAACTCATCTCACTTTATTTTAAAAACTGGAAGTCAGAGTTATTCAAAATGTTAAAGTTACTTAAATGTATAAAATTTTACATCCATATTTATGTAAGTTATAAAACCCTGGGCCCCTAGATTTAATAGAAACTGTGATTTCATTTTGATGGTTGTTCTGGGCGAGGATCTAGCTATGCATTTTGATGTGATGACTGAAAATCCAATTTGACATGTATTTAAAATTTCCTGGTCAATAAATTTCCTTGGTCTAATTTTGTTATTATTCTGAGCCAAAAGAATGTGAATGTGCCTTTTACCACAATAAAGAGATGTCACTTGGCTGTTTTTCTCTACAAGTGTCAAATATGTGTTTACACTCTTTTGTCTGTCCTACTCCAGTCAGGTTTTCTGTCAGATGGGCTCTCATAAACCCAAGGTATCCAAGCTCCTTTTGAAATTCGAATGCTTAATTTTTGTAAGGATTACTTAAATCAGATTGCTTTTAAAAACTATTACATTTTAAATGCAATCTTCAGGGATATTAAACTGTAGTGCATTATTTATTAATTGTCAGGTTCACAGAGTTTCCATTACCTAATGTAATTTCAAAGTCTACTGCGCCATTTCTAAGATTAAATTTTTAAGATACATTTACCTAACGTCATCCACTGTAGGGATTATACGGCTCAAAAATATGGATATATTGTTGGCATGCTTAAGAGATTTATATTAAAATATCTTAACATGAAGTACTAATTTCCTTAGCTTGGTATATTTAAATATAAAATATCTTGTATTTAAAGCCTATGTTTATGCTAAATCTGAAGAGAAAGTTAAACTTTTACTTGGTGGTTACAAACTGGTCACAGGAATGTGATGTGGAGCATAGAAAATGCAGTCAATGACATTGTCAGAGCTATTTGTGGTGCCGGGTGGGAGCTGGAATTATCAGGGGGATTACTTCATCAATTATGTAAAATTGATCACTGCTGTATACGTGAAAAAAATATAAAGTAATATTGACTGTCAACTGTGATTGAAAAATTAAAAACTAAAATACAAACTAAAGAGTGTGTTAAAATGAAAAACAATCTTACATAATAACATGGTGTTTGATCATGGACACTGCACATAGAAAGGCTTCTAGTTGTTATATGTGGTTCGTACCCGTTATTTCAGGAATTCAGTAGTACATGAAACCAAATGCATGCCTTCCAATTTGACTTTCTCAACTTCTAGTTTTACCTAACTAAGTATGGGAATAATTTAAAACAGAGATTTACATCAAGAATTTTATTTATGATAAGTAAGACTGTCTATTTAATACGGTAAATTTAAGGAAGATACAGGTCAGTCAATATATGGAAGAACAGGCCTTTGTTAATTTACATGTCACTAAGTGTGTGTAACTTCGTCGATAATTTTATCTTAATGTATCCTCTGAAGATTTATTTTCTCTTTTTGAGATAATTCAGTCTTTGACTTTATATTCAAAGAGTTCTGTTACCCACTCTGACTGCTGACATCCTAGGAGTCCCCAGAGGTGCACTGTGACGATGTTAGAAATAGTTAAGATAAACAACAACAACAAAAAATCTATGATGCCTCTACTTTGTATCAATGATAATGACATATTTACTCTATAAATGTATTATTAGTGCAAATTATTAATGCTTTTATTTATTATTTATTTATTTTATTTTTTGGTATATATTATTGAGTATGCTATTACAGTTGTCCCATTCTTCCCACCTTTATCCTCTCCGCCCTACACCCCATCCCATCATCCCCACACCTCTTAGCCCATGTCCATGGGCTGCACACACCAGTTCTTTGGCTTCTTAATTTCCTGCACAACTCCCAGCCTCCCCCTGTCCACTTTTTTTTTTTTTGGTCAACATTTTCTTGCTACCACTTTCCCCAGCCCTACCCAGCCCAAAAGGAGAGATTTAAATACACAGTTAAAAATACTATTCTTGACCTTTGGAAACAATTTTAAATATCACAGCCAATTTTATCCTCACCATTCTATTAGATAAGCACAGATGAGCTACTAAATAGCCATGACACCCAGATTTCACTCAGGAGGCCCAACCTGCAAACGGATGACTTTTTTATGGATTTATAACTGGATCGTTGATATGTCTAAAGAAAAGCAAACTAAACTAAAACTAGATTGTGTGGTTACATTCATGAAGAAATAAATACTAAGACATATATTTTCATTCCTAATTGAGGATTTTGTTAAATATTGGCTTAAAAAGCTTTAACTTGCAAAATAGAAAAATCATATAGGTCACCAATGTACGGCCCTACCACCCTGAATGCGTCCAATCTCGTCCAAATCTGATAGGTTGGCGTGCTCTTTGGGATAATAGCGAAGTGTAGGTGTGGCTTCCATTACTGGAGCAGATGAATGATCTGCAATAAATTTTACATATCGTACAAATTTAAATATGCTTTTGACATTATATCCAGTTCCAATTTCTTGAACAGTTTCATTACCAGCAAATCTAAACAATAATTTATTCAGAGCTGTATGCAGCTCTAAGTGGTTTGTCTGTATTTGTAATTATAAAGTCCTGGAAACTTTGAAATCCTCACAGGGCATGTATAGAAAACAAAAGAAAGCAAATCCCAGAAGTCAGCTATTATAGGGTGAATTCACTTAAGATAAGTGAAAAAAGGTTGCAAGAGTTACAGCTGATAGTTGCAAGAGCAACACCAGAATAAATATTCTTTTCACAAATTGAAGGGTAGATGCAGTGTTTATATAGAACTTTCAGAGTGGATGTTAAAAGAAGGAACATTTTTATTTTGAACATATAATTACAGCTGTATGTAACTGGGTATATATGTTTATATGGTAGTGTGTATATAGAACATGCTTATGTATCTTTGTATATATAACATATTTAGAGGAAGCATAACTATATTAAATAAGAAGGTGAAATTATTTATTTATTGATATAATACTGTGCAGATTTTATCCTAAATAATTGTACCTTATAAAATAGACTGTGTTTACACTTTCAACCCACTTTCAGCATGTTCCCATTTTCATAAAAAAGTCAGTTGTTTAATCTTATTTAATCATTTAGTAAAATTGAAGCAAATATTTTTGACAGGAAATATTATATGACTCGTTGGACAGAGAAAATTAGTAGGATAGCTAGTTCATCATGGTGTCATTTTAGATAATGCAAGGAGCAGTGAATTTTTAGCAGTGGTGACAGTGCTGATAGACCCTAAATTAAAAATCTGCAAACTTAATAAATATATTAACAGATGATGTCCTCATAATAATATAGAGTCGTTCTAAAAAGTAGCTTTAAAGGATGTTGTCTAGTCACACTACAGATGCATAAAGAGAGTTATCACTACATCTAATGAATATATCTGTTATGTTAAAACCAGTCCTGTTTTTTTCTCTGATGAGGATAGCGCATGGTATCAAGTGACATCTAGATAACAGAAACCACAGTGTCAAACTGTATTAACTTATTTTCAAAGCAAATTTTTATTAGGTCTCTGGCACTGTGCAATATGCTGGAGTTATAACTAAAATGTATAAGGCAGACATGTAGCCTAACCTCAAACTGCTTCTGTCCACTACCGCAGAGGGTGTATATAGTCCTGTGGAAGAAGAGCTGAATGCTACCTAACAGCACTTCCTTGAGCAATTGCTCATTCTTAGATTCTGTAACCCCAGTCATACTCCCGCCCATGGACTAGGAGCAGGTGAGATTCAGCACCTGTGAACTGAGTAGAGCGAACGGTCAACTAATCCAGTTGAACTTTCAACCTACACTTCCGTTTTTCATATTGTCATTGACCCCAGTTCTCTACACAGTGACAGTCCCCACATTCTGAATCTCTCTGGTGGTCTTCAAGGTAAGACGTCTTTCTTCTACCTGTGCACATAGCTTCCAACTGTCTCTGTGTTGCTAAAAGATTGCTCTTCCTCCAATCCCCTCTATTTTTCTTGTTCTTGAGGAGATATATGAAACATTTTCTGGGTAGTTCCAGGAAGATTTTCTTACTCTCTGGTCCAGGCCCACCAATTTTACAAAGATAAATGGATTTGAAGAGTCAAACCCTTTCTTACAAGTGAATTGTTTTTCAAATTTATGCAAAATTCTCGGTGATTTTACTCTGGGATACCTGGTTGTCATTGGGACTTCTGTCCGTCTGGCACAGTTTTAACTATATTAGCCCCCAGTGCTCAAGCAGCATGTAAAAAAGAGCTAGTATTCTCTTCTAGACAGGAAAATGTGGACTATGGATAGTAAATAAGAGGGTGAGGGAACTATTTGGGGCAGGAACCTTGCGCTCTCAGACTAACTTAGGTAGTGTGACAAACCCGACTTCACACAGGCAAGCTCCTTTTCCTCAGGTTTCAGTGTTCAAGCACTGAGTGATATTCTGGAATTAAAGCATGGAAAATGATACAGATAAAGTATACTGGTGAGCACAGAGTACGTCCTTCCTAAGGTGGGTGAGGCAGGCCATTTTCCTCATGTGCTTCCTATGTATAAGGCCTTGGAAGACCTGACATGTCTTCACAACACCCATCTTAACCCAGGAGAAATCTGCTGCAGTCTTTGAGCTGAGCCCCTAAGCGGTGGCTGAGAGCAGTCTATGTGCTGTGGAACCATGGGGCATGAAACCCAGGGAAGCAGTATGGGCAGAGATGGAGGAGAAATGAGAGTGCTGGAAAAGGGTTTCCCCAACACCGTTTAAGAGAGACTTATGCCCTGGCTGGTGTGGCTCAGTGGATTGAGTGCCGGCCTGTGAACCAAAGGGCCGGTGGTTCGATCCCCAGTCAGGGCTCATGCCTGGGTTGCTGGCCAGATCCTTAGTAGGGGGTGAGGGAGAAGCAACCACACATTGATATTTCTCTCCTTCTCTGTCTCCCTCCCTTCTCCTCTCTCTAAAAATAAATAAATGAAATCTTTAAAAAAGAGGGAGACAGGTATCAAGGGGCAATAAACAAGAAATGATTTTGCATTATCATGTCTAGTATGTAAATATGATTAATCATATAATTAGAAAGATTTTATTTCTGGTAATGGATTGTCTCTCTTTGACCTTAAAAACAAAAAAAAAATTACTAAGAGGACATAAATATAGTTTAGTAATATTAGGGCATTGTATAATAGGGTTCTCTCAAAGCACCTAACCAACATTGGCCAGACAGGTGAGTGTTGGTCTGATTTGGATTTTCTTCATTCAGTATACTGGCTGTGCTTCTACTTGAGTGGCATACATATTGCAACATTGTCTGAGTGACATGTTGATTGCACATGATTAGAGTAACATCTTAGTCTTTTGTAGTTACTCCAAGTGTGTCTCACTAACAATAGAATTTAAATTCTTCATGTGTTTTATTATTCTGGTTATTTTTGTTACTACTGGCTTAGATACTACCATTCATTCACGTGATACAAAGGAAATAGCTAATGACGACTTTCTAATATGAATGCTCTGACATGCTCTATGCTAAATGCTTCTGCCTGTGTAAATACTGTCCAATTTTTTTTTCTGGGGCTTTAATAACATAGCTTTAAAATCTTTGTTCCCCTAAAAGCAGAACCTGAGACAAGGTTTAGACGGGAAGGGATCAAAGAGAGTAAGAGAGGGAGGGGAGAGTGAAGGGAAAAATAGGAAAGGCCATTAAGAAGTTGTGTGGTTGATTTGGACAGCCCTATTGGCAAGTGATGTTCAAATCAATTGTAGGCCAGCATAATCATTTTGAATCTGCATCTAACTCTTTCACTTTTCATTCTTAACATGTGTTGTTTACTCTCTTTGCAGAGCTTTCTCCTTTACCATTCCCTCTTTGGCTAACTCTTGTACCTTTTTACAGTCTTAGTTTATTAGCTTGAATGCCATTTACCATGGAGGAGTTCTTGACAAGCCTCGTAACTTTCTGTCCCCTCTTGACACTTTCATAGAAACTGTTCTTCTGTTCTTTTCTTTTGTAGCACTTGTCACACTTTTGGTAATTATTGGTTTCACTTTTACCTCTTGAGCTTGATAGAAAGTTAACAAAGGTAGGCACCCTGCTTGTTTTATGTGCTGCAGTTAGCACAGTTCTTGGTACTTATCAGTACTCAGTATAGTTTTCTTTTCTTTCTTGCTTGCTTTTTAAAAAATGAACAAATGAGAGAAAGCAGCATTTCGTATCTGCTGTTAGTGAGTTAGGCTAACACACCTAAATACAAATGAATGTGACCGTTAAAAAAAGTGGGACTGTTGAATATAATTCTTGGTAAGATGCAGTCTTATAACCCTATAGCCATACTAGGTTGACATCTGTATAAATGACATCTATAATGAGATAGTTTTATTTGCCTCATCAGATTTCACATGCATTTTTTCATGGTCTGTTTTATTTCCCATATATATCTATCCACAAAAGTGCATTTAATAAACTAGAAAATTATTGCCATTGTTGTGCCAATTTCATTAAATTTACAATGTTCTGCTAACAAGCTTTAGTACTGTCTGCTTCCATAGCCTGCCACATTTTTATTTTTAAGTTCCAATTTCTATGACTATATATGTTCCTGCAAAAATTTAGATAAACTCCCCTTACCCCAATGTATGCAAAAGCTGATTAGATATGGGAAAATATTGGGAACAGGTCGAAGACCTGCCAATATATGTATTAACATGTGGTCTATGTGTATAATGAATTATAGTTTAAAGTATTTATTAGTTTAAACTGACATATACCTAATTCTGCCTACCTATCTGTAAATTTTGATGTGCTGAAAATTAATAAGAATGAGTGCATTTCAAGACCTCATATTTAATATGGTGGCAAACTTTGGATGTATTTTTAGTGAACAACAATGAGCCTATAAGTGTATA
This sequence comes from Mormoops blainvillei, assembly GCA_004026545.1. Lineage (NCBI taxonomy): Eukaryota > Metazoa > Chordata > Mammalia > Chiroptera > Mormoopidae > Mormoops > Mormoops blainvillei. Next base: position 78,649 of record PVJD01001371.1, on the reverse strand, counting down.
TTTCTTATAATTAAAATATTAAACATGAATTAAATATCTAATAAAATTTCACTTAAGTGTATGATCGTATAACCGAATAATTTCCAATTTTGCTGATTATCAGAATCATCTACAAGGTTTTCTTAGTATTCAAGCTTTCTGGGCCTTATGCTGGAGTTCTAAATCTGTATGAATAGAAGGGATCCTGAGATTCTGCATTTCATTTTTCTTTATATTTATTATTTACATTATTACAGATGTCCCATTTTCCCCCATTTGTATACCTCCCCTTCTGCCCTTGCCCCACCCACTTCCCTTTAGCCATGACCACACTGTATTCTTGAAAGTGATTCTGAACCCACAGAATGGGAGAACATATTTACCAGTATATTGGATAAGGAGTTAATATCCAAAATTTATAAAGGACTTGCAAAGCTCAGCACCAAAGAAACCAACAACCCATTTAAAAAAGAGGACAAAGGACCTCAATAGACACTCCTCCAAGGAGGGCATACCCAATAGACATGAATAGATGCTCAACATCACTGATCATCAGAGAAATACAAATTAAAGACACAATGAGGTACTATCTCATACCTGTCAGAATGGCTCATCAATAAATCAACAAACGGGTGCTGGCAAGGATGTGGAGAAAGGCAAACCTTTTTGCACTGTTGATGGGAATGTGGATTGGAGTAGCCACTGTGGAAAGTGCTATGGAGATACCTCAAATACTTTAAAATGGATCTGGCTTTCACCCAGCAATCCCACTTCTGGGAATATATCAGAAGAAACCCAAAAAACTAATTTGAAAGAACATAAGCACCCCTATGTTCATTGCAAGCATTATTTAAAGTCACCAAGATATGGAAGCAGCCCAAGGGTCCATCAATAGATGAGTGGATAAAACAACTGTGGGACATTTACACAATAGAATATTACTCAGCCATAAAAAAGAAGAAAATTTTACCCTTTGCTGCAGTGTGGATGGACCTGGTAAATATTATACTAAGTGAAATAAGCCAGTCAGAGAAAGACAAATGCCATATGATTTCACCCATATGTGGAATCTAATGAACAAACTGAACTAACAAGCACAACAGAGGCAAACTCACAGATGGAGAGCAGATGACAGCTAGTGGGGATGGGCAGTTAGGGGGCGGAGGGATTGAGCAAAAAAGGAAAAAGACTCATGGACGTGGACATGGACAGCAGGGGGGTGACTGCTGTGTGGAGGGAGGGAGGTATAAGGGGACTAAATAGTAATGGAAAAAAAATACAGTAAAGATTTTTTTAAAAAAGCGGTTGAATTATCAACCTGATCTGAAGCCCTTGGTCTAATACACAAACAGTTTGACCATACAACATATTTATGCTAGTGATATTTTCATAGTAATACAAAGAAAAAAGGAAGAAATGCTAGAATGGTTACTATTAATAATTATCATATAAGTCCTTCGGTTGTTTTAGTGAAGGAGGTAATAATATTCTCCAGACCTAATATCTGTGGACAAAAGTATGAATAATTTGATTAGTTAGACAATATTAGGTTTTTCTAGATGTACATAATAATTTCTTTTCTGATGCTTTCACTTCTAGTTGAGGAACAATGAAAAATTATGTAAGCTTTGAAATTTTAAGTGTAGTTTATGTCCTTTATACTCTTAAATTATTTTAATACTATTTTTTCCTAAAATTTCACAATATTGATATATCCTAAAAGCTGGTCAGTCAGCAAGTGCATGTTTTATTTGAGAAATATGTACTGTGAAATTTTTAGACAGCAAATGTGATAGCAGTGATAAGGGCTGTGCAGCTCGTTCGTTCGCAGCACTATTGGGTATTCTTTCTGGGGCTTTTGAACTGTTGGTTTTCAGAACAGCCTTCCATTCTAGACCAAGTGCAACTAAATGAGAGAATGTTCTTTGAGAAAATAGGAGAACAAATCCAGGAGGGGATTACTGCCATCGAGGACTAAAATAATGACTTTTAGCCTGTAAAAACCTTTCATATTCATGATTGTATCCAACTATTCTCCAATTAAATTTAGTAAACATTAATATGGTAGGAAAATTTTATTGCAGGCCATGTTGAAAAACCTTGGGGCCAATTTTGTCGGATGATTGTCAATATAAGCAAAGGATGTGAAGGCAGACTTGCTGAATTTCCTAATAAGAACAGAAAAATACTCACATACCCCTAGAAGGCTGGTGTGGCATTAGAATTAGACAAATAATGTGATGCTTTAGTGATATGACTTATAGAGAAGCCAGGAAAATTTGTTTTAATTTTTTCTTCCTCTTGCCTTTCCAGAGTTAGTGTATTATAGTTATTGAGTAAGCCAGATGCTGAGGAAAAGTGTGTTCGAATTCTGTCTAGCTCCGCCATTAGCTAGCTCTGGACAGAGTCTTTAACAAAATACTTAACCTTGCTTTCCTTTATTTTTTAATATGGAGCCTGGCACAAATAGCAAGTCTTTTTTATTACACAATCATAAGCATGTGATTCTGTAACATAGCAGTATCACACTCAAGCACAACATATGACATTTTAGGCACAATGTTCAAATTAAACTGACAAATCATTACACCCATATTATTATCCTACCAACCACACTCCAGCAGGTGTTACTTCTTCCAGACCCTGTATGTTAATCATTATCTTCTTGAAAATGTGAATACCACTAGTGCCTGCCTCGCAGAGTGTTAGTACATGTAAAGTATTGAGAATTGTGCAAGTCCTATGAAAATCTCTCTGTCACTTATTTTCCTCCCCTAAACTTTTGCTATGTGTTGACTAACCTTTGCTTTAATATTCCATTAATTTAAATGCAAATGAACTGATGTAGGGCTTGATATACCAAAACTTGTCAGTCATTTTACACCTGAAGGCGTCAATCTTTTTGGAGCCCTTCCCACCATGTCCCCTCTTCTGAACACACACAGGGGCCGAGTCCCCCCGGTATATCAGTAAAACAGCTTGTGAGGCAGCACCCAGTATAGTAACAGTGTACTTCTCTTTGATTTGCACCTGTCCTGGCCGCATCTCCTTTTTACCTCACCTCTATTGCCTTGGGCTTGTGTTAGCCAAATGAAGAATTGATATCTTAATCCATTCTTAGACACGCTTTTTCTAGAGAACACTAAGACACCATATGCGTTTTCCAGCCTTAGTGAACCTATAAGCCACGTATAGGCTCTTGGAAGAAAAGCTCCAAAAGTATGACCACCAGAGAGGCAAGAGTTCCTTTTCATGCCTAAGTGCATTAATAGCCATGGTCAGCGCTCTGGTTTCATAGCTGAATACACATAAGAAAGAAAAATTAAGTAGTTACGCCATTCAGTAATAAGAAATTTTCAAGTCAATTGACAATATTAGTAGAGAAAAAAGATTCAATTAGAGAAAATGTTTTGGAAACGGGTTTTAGAAAAATTACGTGTGGAGGTGCTGATGAACAAACGTTTCCACAAAGGATGGGATTGTAGAGAAATAGAGTGAAGGATTTATAAGAAATGTTGCCATCAGTTATGATATGTCTTTCAAAAGTCTCCAGTACAGAGACTTTCATTGCTCCCCTCCCGCCCCCACCACCACATACACACATTTTTTTTTTTTCACTTTCTTGGGTTGAAGAAGAAGAGTTTGAGATCCACCTTTGCTCTATTTTTGCTAAATAAAAATTACATGTAACATTTAAAAAATAAGGATAGCTTATGTTAAGGATTACATAACAGGGTTGCTAGACAGCACTCTTAAAAATGACAATGTCATAGAACTCATACATAGCTGAAGAGCTGTACTGAACTGATGGTAACTAAAGAGGTCTAACATCTTTAGGCAATGCATGCTTACTGTTAGATCCTAGATTTTAGAAAGTAAAACTATAAAGAATATTACTTGAGCAATTAAAGAAATTTAAATTTGGACTGTGTGTTAGATATTAGTATTATATTAGTGTTAAACTTCCTGATAGATATCTAAATTTTACATAACCAAATTAGTTACGTAAGTTTTGGTTATATAAAATTTACATAACCAAAATTTTATTTATATGTGTAAAATTTGGTTATGTAAGAGAGCACGTTTATTCTTAGGAGATTCATGTTGAAATATTTAGTGGTTAAGTATCATGAAGGCTGCAAGTAAGTGCATTCAAAATAGCATGATACTTATTTGCTGTTTGACTCTGAAGTAATAAGAACCATGGAGTTTGGAGGAAAAAACCCACAAACAACAATAACACTTAAGATTCAAATTTTGCATTCTACCATTGTGAGCTCTGAAAGGTGTCACAAACTTTATGAAATGATTGTTGTTTTATTTGGGAAATGAGAGGCATAACACCTACCTCTCAGGTTGTGAGGTTAAGGGAACACAGTATGTGAAATTACTTTGTAAAAGTTAAAGTGTTGTGTGACTTTAGTTCTTCATTTTCCTTTTCTCCCTCTGAGTTATCATCACTCAGTTTTCTCCCATAATACTTAGTTAAGACATAGTCAGTTAAAGATCTAGGGTAGAAGAAATGGTATGATAAATACGAGAAGTGTTTGTGTGTCCTTTTGATTGCGTTAGACTTCATAAATAATATTTAAATTAATCACACCACTGCATTATGTGAATCATACCAGGCACCTTGTTATATCCTATATTTTCATCCATTATTAATGAATGATGCTATATATGTGTAGTGAATGGTAATTAAAATCATAACAAGCATTATGGTTGTTAGTGAAATTTAATAGGATTAGGAAACACTGGCAGTTGTTTCCAACTGCAAAACAAGAGATTACTTTATGATAAATGAAGCAGTCCATACTTTACAAATAAAAGGCAAAGAAGAATTAAAAGAAAAAATGGGAAAAGAGTTTCTGTATAACATCATTATGAAAAATTTTAACATTACTTTTTTTTGGTAAATATTCATGACAGTTTTTTATGTTGTGCTACAATTTTTAAAAAAGATGACACCAGTTTTCAGGTAAAGGAACCTAACAATAACTAAACTGTGGAAGAAGTTTTTTTAAAAAAAGAATTAAAAGAAATAACTTTCCTAGACCACTTCCAAAATCTCTTTTCAAAAGTTTGTAAAAGGTCAACATAGTCTTTATAAAAAAGCATGCACTGGCTACATAAATTTAGAATGTCATCTGATGAAGATCAACATGACATTTTCAAAGGAAACCAGAGAATTATAGTTTGTTATTGGCTGGGATGGCAGATGGGCTGCAGATAAAGCAATGGCAATTTTGCTTTACAATGTCAACTGCAAGTCAAGTGGGGCACTATAATATCATTCCTAGATGAGTCATTTTTGTAACTTTTACAAGTGATCTGATTGACAAAGTGCGGAGTACTTTAGTCAAACTTTCAGAGGTTGAAGACAGGAGAGATCATGCATCTCAGAGAGAAGATTATTAAAATTATCCATGAAAAAAAAGAAGACGACTAGGGAGCAAGACCCTCTGTCACATGGTTCCCTCTCCCTCCCCTGGAGCCTTGTGGTGGGGAGGGTGGGTGGTTGGGGAGGACAGAGCAGGGAGCACTTTGGCAGAAGCACACTCTGTCAGAGAGCTAGTACAGCATCTGCTCTCTTGGTAATTTGAGGGTTGTTTTCTATCCACCATTAAAGTCCAAACATGTCCTCCTGACACTCTTTATTTTAGTTCAGCAACATACATGCCAAACAGTAAGGGCAGCAGCATCGATACAATATGAAGAAAACACAATTACTAGTGTGCTAGTGTAAGAAAGACAGATGTGGAACAAATAAATGCAAAGAAAACATACATTCAATATGGTTATAAAAAACACTTAGCTATTAGGTGGTCGGAAATTACCTATTTTATCAGGCAGAGCCAGGGATAAGGGAGGAAATCATGGATTAGGTGGTATTTGAGTATTTTTAGAGGAATAAAGTAAGGTTATCCAGCTGACTTGGTGAAGGTGATGGTACTTTCTAGGCAAAGAAACTACCTGCACACAAATGAAGAGTTGCTTACAGTTTGTCCAGATCAAGAATCCAGGGTGTCTCCTAATGACTGGATCTGGAAGAAAGAGGCAAACAATGAGACTGCAGAGGAATTCTGCCAGCAGAGTATAGGAATAACTCATCAAGCAGGAAAGAAACATAATTCATGTATAAATAAATAATAACATATTCAATATTAAAACTAAAGTCATACAAAGTTGTGAAAGTTGATTGTTGTCTTATTTGAGATTCTCTGAATGTCAATCAAAATTTTGCTCAATTTTTTAATAGACTAATCTGACGCTCTCTCTTTTTTAAGTTGTTCTTTAGCTGTCCATAGTATATTTGGTCCTTCCATTACTTTCAGTACTCTTCAAAACATTTACTGCACTATGAATGCTCCAGAAACAAGGGAGGAGCCTATACATATAGGTAACCCATTGATACATTTGGCCAAATGATTTTTCCATATAATTTGCACACAAATAATGTGTTGGACTTTAGAAAGAGAAATGTAAACTCCTGAATTTATCAAAGGGGGCTATTTATTGAATAGCATTATGATCTCTTAAAGGACATTTAGGAGTTCGTGTAATTGGTGTAGTTTTCTGAAGAACTTATTTGTTTATGTTCATACAGTGGCAAATTCTGACTTAATAAGGCCTCACCATAATTATGTACTTTTGTTTCTAGAACTAAACGGATTCTGTAGGGAAGTTAAAGGTATTTTCTGGGAGAAGTCGTAGCGTAGAATTAATGAAACTTTGCTGTCTTCTTGTGGAAAAAGGAATGCGGTAAATGAAATTGAAAGTTTCGTAAGCCGCACTAGCCAAGTGTTTGACAATGGTCTGCAATATATTTTCTTATGACAAGGAATTTTGAGATTAAAACATTGCCAAAAAATATTTGTTCCACAAGTATGACACTTGGTGTGAAGTTGTTCTTATGAAATTCCTATCCATGGCCTAGTAATCATAAGAATTGAGTGCATGCAAAGGAAAATTAGATGTAGATGTCACCTGTGTGGTCCTGCATTCCTATATACATAGGTGTATCATAGCATTCAACAAGAGTATCCTATTGACTTACCTTTCTACAGTTCAGAAGCCATGTTTTATTTTGATTTAAAAAAAAATTTTAGAGTCTGCCACAATCCCTGGAATATAGTATGTACTAAGTAAATGGGTCTTTTATTCCCATGTCTAAAGTATAGATTGAATGATCAGTGATAAATAGAAGGGCTTCTTACTTAGGGAACTGAAAGTTTCGAAGTGTTATTTAAAGATACAGGGAACATGAAAAGTGGGAAAAATAGAATGAATTTGGTTTGAGATATATTTGAGGTGGTGGAGGGATATCCAGTTATGTGTTTAGCAGGTGGTTATCCAGAGAGATTATGTACTAGGAGAAGAAAAAAAAAGATTAAGGATGGTGCCATGGAAAAAGAAGTACACTCTTGAGAAGAAAAAGTCTGAAATGGTAAGAAGAAAATGTAGACTGAGAGAACCCAGAGTAGACAAGATAGTGTCAGGGAAAGGAAATGGGAGCTCTTTGAAACGATAGTGAGATACAATAACAGGCCTAAACACTTCCCTGTTTCTCCTTTGGTGCCTTTCTGAAACTGGCTGAAAAGACCAAGAGGCACAAAATAGCACTTTACAATATTTTACTGAACCTGGGGCCTAGCCTTGAGGTAATTTAAAGGTATATTTATGTCTTTTCATTCAGCAGTCTGTTTCCCACAGATCTAATTAAAATAATAATTGAGTGGAGGGTAGGAGGGCTGACAAGTTGAAGCCTCTCTTTGTTTTCATCAAATTGACAGATATTGATTCAGCTAGCAGTACCGAGTATCTCCTATGTTCCAGGCTCTGCAGAGAGTGCAGGAAGTACAGCACTTAGTGTAAAAGACATGATCTCTGCCCTCGTATTGGGGAAGAGGGTTGAGAGAGCAAATACATAAGCAGATTAATAGTAGTCCAGGAACCATCTCAGTTTCTTGAGATAACAAAATTTAGTTCTTAGCTTCATAAGGTGGTCTTTACTAAGCTTTTGTACAGAAATGGATAAAGATGTAATTATTATCAAGATGAAATAAATGTGATCCAGCACAATTTTTACTTCACAAAAACTAGAGGGAAATGCTGACCTTAGAATCCAGCCCAACCCAGCATTTCAGTGCTATTTAAGGTATTTGGAGAAAATACAGATTGTGTGTGGGTTGAACACATAACACCACTAGGAAGCTCTAACAGTTGAGCCCAGGCAGTTTTCCCCGTTGTGGGACTCACATGGTTAGATATAACACAGAAGAAGGAAACTCACTTCTGAGAAACAGATTTACCTTGTAAAATCAACAGATCTTTACCACGAGGCCAAATTGAATACACTTAGAACTAGTAAAAACCCCATTACATAAGTGGAGTGAGCTGAATCTAAAATGCTAGATATGGCAACAGTAAAAGTTTTGGTGGCATCAGGACCCAGGATTTTCTCTTGGCAGTTGAAGCAACTGAGATTTAACAATGTGGACCATGAGACTCTGTGTGTGTGTGTGTATGGGGTTGGAGGCGGGGAGATATTATCAGGGACCAACTGTTCAATTGTAGAGCTTGGCTTAAAGAGCGCATTATATATGAAAATAACAGAGTAGGAATTGTATGTTCTCAAGATTAAATGAAAGCAATAAATAGAGTCTGTGTAGTTATAAAATAAAAATATACTTTTATATTTAAGAAAGAGCAAGTGAATATATAGCATCAATGAACAGTGCGTGTTTTGGTTAGTAATTAATTTGTTGCCAAATAATTTATTGGTTGAATAGAATCCTGAGTAGAAATGAAAATATTTAGCAATTTAAAGCAAATATTCTATAGACTATATAACAGAAAATGTATTACAGTCCTTTACTAGCCGGCACGTACTGATGAAGGACAAAGCTGGATAAACAAACAAACAATTGTGCACTTCCTTGAATAACCTCAAAAAATGTGACAAGAAGAAAACTTTGGAACATAAAGTCATCTATTTTAGTAAATGATGAAAGGTAATTTTGGATTTTAATGAAACTTCAATCTCATTCATCATCATAAAATGGGGAAGTCTTGAAGTACTACTTACAGTGAGGAAAAAAATCAGTGTTAATATTAAGATGTGATGCCGATCATTTGCTAGAAATTTCAAGTAATTTGTGTCACATATGTGGAATTCAGAACAAATTGAAATAGGACATCAGGATTTAAGACACAACTGCCTTTCAGAGAGAATGGTAGAATATATTGAGAATTAAAAAGAAGAAATTCTGGCAAATCATACATACTTCACCAAATTGTAAGGAATGCATGCTAGAATTGTGGGTAGAACTTAAATGATGTTAGACCCAACACATTGGAAACACCCTTTGTACAACACAACTGAATTTAATCTGTAGCCTGAATTACAAAGCTGTAGGAAAAAATACTAGTGTTACAAACATGGGTAGAACTTCAGTGCAGAAGTCTGTCAAAAGATTTGGCCGTAGAAGTCATTGGCACCAGTATTCTTGCAGATACTTCCATACTGGCTTGAATAGAGAAAATGCATGCAGAGTCGCCAAACTAAAAAAAAACCAAATCTTTGGCTAATATGACTTTGCATAATGTTGCCAGTTATTCCCAATCAGGGAAGACATTCAGAAATCAAAGTAAAACCCTACTGTGAATGGAAAAGGCACTCCCCAAATTTTCTGAAGCTCTGTACAATACATGACTGTACTGTGGTATCAAAAAAAAATCGTGCAGAAATCAGGACCCCCAACAGAAATACATACAGTTCTAGCTTCTTACTTTCTCCATAAGGTTACTGGGACTAAATATAAAATTATAACTAAACTGAAAGGACATATGCATCCATATGTTTATTGCAGTACTATTTATAATAGCCAAGATATGGAAACAAACTGAGTGTGCATCAATGGGTGAGCAGATAAATGTGGTGCATATATACAATGGAATATGACTCAATCGTAAAAAAGAATGAAATCTTGCCATCTGCAACAATATGGATGGACTTAGAAGGTATTGTGCTGAGAGAAATAAATCAGAGAAAGACAAATGCCAGATAATTTCACTTATGTGTGGAATCTAAAAAACAAAATAAACAAGCAAAACAGAAACAGACTCAGAAACAGAGAACATTTTGATGGTTCACAGATGGGAGCAGGTGGGAGGTAGGTGAAAAAGGTGAAGGGATTTAGAAGTACAAATTGGTGGTTACAGATTAGCCATGGGGATGGAAAGTGCAGCATGGGAAATATGAATAATACTGTGGTAACTATGTATAATGTCAGATGGGTACTAGATTTATCAAGGTGATTACTTCATAAGTTACATAAATGTCTAATCAAATGGCTATAACCTAAAACAAATATAATATATCAACTGTAATCTAAAAATAAAAAATTTAGAAATAATACATATAAAACTATATGTCCTGGCCATTGTAATTATATTATAGAGCCCTATGTAGAATGTTGCCCAAACAAGAAGTAGGCCCAAGTCAACTTCGGTCACATAATTTTGGGCAAAATAAAGGACTAGGCTGGAGTTTTCTTGATTCATAATTACCTAACAGGATAAAATTAAAGTTACTTATGAAACATTTATAATAATGAAAGCATGTAAATATAACATGTAAAAATAATTTAAAGTGAGCTCATTCTTAGAAGTAATTTCCCAGGGTAATAGGAGAAAATGCTAAAGGAAAGCTACTTAGTACTCTTAAGAAAATACGTACAAAATAACATATATATTTATATAAAAAATAACCATGACAGAAACAACAACAAAAACATGATCTGGCTGAAATGAAAAGGTCACAGAAAAAAACTGAGAAAATCAGTCCCAGTCAACAGCAATGTTTGGATCTAAGCTCCATCCCGTCTGATAGAGCCTGGTGCTTCCTCAAACATAAACACTACTGTGGAAAATGCACTCACTGCTCTAACATGTTGCAGAACTGTCACTCAGCCTTAAACACTGGCTTGTGAGGGTCTAATGACAAGGCTCTTCTCCCCCACTGCACATGAAACTTTAGATGGTACAATAGGGCTAAATCAGACACATTTTCCATTATCATATTGTTATTGTGCACTGCTCAGTTTCTCCAGGGAATGAGCCGGTGTTTCCTTAGGTAAGCACACACTCAATATCCTGCTTCTGGATATATTTCCAAAGGACATAAAAACAGGATCTTGAAGAGATATCTGCCCTCCAGGTTCATTGCAGCATTATTCACAGTGGCTAAAAAACTAAGTGTCCGTTAATGGATGGATGGAGAAAGAAGATGTAAGAGTCGTAGGTGGTTACCAGTGGGTGGGGAAAATGAGGAAATATTGGTTAAAGGGTACAAAGTTCCAGTTACAAGAAAAACAAGTTCTAGGGATCTAAGTGTAGTATAGTCATTACAGTTAACAATAATATATTATATACTTGAAAGTTATTAAGAAAGTAAATATTAAATGCACTCACTACAAAAAAACAAATCGTAGTAATGTAATGACACAGAGGTGTCTGCTAACATTTTGGTAATCATTTTGCAATATATAAATGTTTCAAATCAATACATTGTACATATTAAAATTACACAATGTTATATGTCAAGTATATCAATAAAATTTGGGAGGAAAAAAGAAAAAGAATTTAACAAGAACTCAAAAATTTTTGAATCGGGAAGTTTATTTCAGCATCGATTAGCAGCAGAGTGGAATGTCTTAACACAACTGGTCAAATTATATGGTTCATCAATATAGTAAAGCAATGCAGTCATCAGTTATAATAATAATCATAACAACGTTATTAAAAAATTTTGGTATTGTTGAATTTAAAAGCAAGATAAAATCAAGGTAAGATAGCATATTTAGTACCATATCACCTTTGCTACAATATTTTGTGTTTATCAGATGATATGCAATAAGTAAAGGATTAGAGGTTAAAAACACAAAATAAATACCCAGTAGTGGAGGGTCAGGGTTTCATGCTCAGTGCCTGGCATCTGCTCCCACTTGCTGTAGCTCTGTGTGCCGCTGGAGAGTGCTCTGTGCCTCCCATTGCTTCTGTCTGAAATTTTTCCAGCTAATGCCACAGGTATCCTGTGTTCATTATTAAAACTGGTTTCTATGAAAAGGGAGTAATCAAACCATAAAGAAAAGTTTTGTTCCTTTGATAGGCATCTACTCTAAGATTTCACGTGCCCAGCATTTCCTGCCCTCTCCTCTCCCTCCCTTTCTGTGCCGTCCCACTTTCCTCCCCATTTCATCTCTTCCTTCTTTAACTGAGAATTCCTCCATTTTCTCCAAAGCACCCAAATATGAATAAATCCTTTTTTGACACACACTCTTAAATTTTTAGCTAATATTCAGTGATATATACTGTAACCTCATTTTGTAGAATAACTTCTTTATTTCTAAAAATATTTATTTCAAATATTGGCAAAGAAGTGTTACTAGATTTTGTGTCTTCCTTATAAAGGACATAACTAGCAATAGTAGTATTTATTAGAATACCAGAAATAAGAGCTTGGTACCTTATTATAATTAAAGAAGAAAACCAATCATTAGGACTCAAATTATATTCATTCTTTAGCAATTTACTCATCTAATTTTCTATTTTTACTTCTTAAATCAATATAAAATATCTTGAATTTCAGATTTTAAAAATCATTTAATTTTGTAACTAGACAAAGTCTCAAGTCTCGTAACCTTCTTGTCTGCCTTTTGGGATGTTTTTGGGAGCCTTTTCATAGGCAACGGACAAAAAATTAAGACAAAATTAGGGAGTGAGTAGTAGGATGAGACAGAACATGTTAAATTGGCATACAATAGGTTCAGTATTGGAATAAAAGAGATAGCTTGGGACAAAATCAGATACCACTGAGAAAACATGTGGTTTCACATGTAAAGTGATACTGCTTATGGCAAGAGCAAAAAGGACTGATCAGCAGAAGTCAAAATTTAATCTAGCTTCATACAAGTAAGTTAGCCTACAAGGAAGGCTTATAAAGGCTGAGCGAGCATGTAATAAACCTAAAGAAGCTGGCAACATCAAGTGTGGAGTGGTCAGAAACACACATAAAAATATTAAAATCTGATTTTAAAAGGGAATGGGATCAGAATGAATTGATGAAAACATATTGTGGAGTTTTGAATGTATCAGAGACATGGAGGTACAGAGCTGGAAGAAACATTAGGGTAGAAATATTAAAACCATGCATTTCTATAATTAGTATTCATGTACGATTGTCCATAGGCCAGCTTAATTTTCTTTTCTTTTAAATAACTGCCTTAAAATTAGTCCTCAAAGAATTGGTGATGTCCTTTGGGAGACAACTTATAAATATCTAGTTTCTTATAGTGTAAGGGAACTAATTGAAGAATACACAAGAAACACAGAGGAGGGGACAGCATGGGAAGAGGTGGGGAATGGGTTGGCAAGTGGTTATTAAAGAAATTATCTTAAAAATTATTTACTAGTTGGTAAATGCCAGTATAATATGAGAAGACAAGTAGTTAAATGTACTTACTCTGAAAATAAATTGCCCGTGTTTGAATTCTGGTAACTCCATTTTTTAGCTCCTTGACTTTGGGCAAGTGACATGCATCTCCATTCCTCAGTTTCCTCAACTAGGGTAATAATAGTGCCTTCATCAGTGGGTTCTTTTGGGGAATAGATTTACTAAAGCTGCAGTAATATAATTATACCTGAACGTAGTTTTAGGTAATTAATAATGCTTATTGTTATTATTAGTAGGAGCATTTTAGCTATAAAATAGAACAAACTAAATAGGATTTCTGTTAGAACAGATTTATTACTTATAAAAATAATAGTTCTCTCACTCTCTTTCTGCCATGCACACAGTCACACACATGATTATAATCTGTAGAGGGCTGCCAGATCTGCCTAAATGAAAGCTAGCTTTAGCTTCCCTGGAGATTTGAGAGAAATGGTCATAATTTTATCGACATGAACCTATGAAGATTAAAAGGTTTGTTCTGGCTTCTGTTTTTACTACCATATCATTTCAGTCAATGACAGGCAGACCTAGAACATGCATTGTCTTAGTGTAATAATCTATGTTATCTTTCCATACCACTGTGGTTAATTATATAGATTATATATCAAGTTATTAATTTTCTTCAAACTTGTATTCCAACCAACCAATGAATATTTAAAGTTTCAGCAATTTTGTAATCCATTTATTCTACTCTTGCATCCAGTTCTCTGAAATTATGTTGAAAGTTTTCTGTTAATATATATTTAACAATGTATAAATCAAAAACAAGCTTGGTGGTATGACTGAAAACTTGAATAACATCATTTTAAAATACTATAAAAGTATATTTTTAGGTAGTCAGAAAATAGTGTGCCAGTTCACAGGCTATCAAGATCCCAAGCTCTTTTTCTTTTTCTTTTGTACCATTATTTACTTAGCACTTTTTTTCCATTTCCAGGATAAACTCATTAGGACAAGCCATCATGCAAGCCCTCATGCCCAGATTCAAAGAGAGGAAAGAAAAGGGAGAAAAGCTATACTTATCAGCTGAGTTAGATCCCTTAGAGACCTTTTCTGGAAAACTCATCAAACTGTTTCTGTTCATATTACGTGAGCCACCCCTCTTGTAAGGTATGCTAGGAAATGTGTAGGGCTTTGCTTTTTGTTTTTTGGGTTTTTTTTGTTTTTACTAGAATCATTAGTGACCCTAATACAGAAGTTGTGTGTAAGGGAGATGGGTGAATTGTTATTGTTATGCAACTAGGCACCATCAACAAAGGTTTGCTACAGCAATTCACCTTTAACATAACAATATGTGTTTAAGCTTCTGCACAGCAAAAGAAGTAACCAACAGAACAAAAAGGAAACCAAATGAACAGAAGGTATTTGCAAGCGTCAGCTCCAGCAAGGGGTTAATATTCAAATATGTAAAGAGCTCATGCAACTCAACACCAGACAAACCAACACTCCAATTAAAAAATGGGCAGAGGACTGGAACAGACATTTCTCCCAAGACATACACATGTCTAACAGACATATGAAAATATGCTCAAATTCACTATTAGGGAAATGCAAATCAAAACTACAAGGAGGGCAAGATGGTACCCAGTGAGTAATTTGCTCCAGATCTCTCCAGTGGTCGCTGGGACACCTGGGCAAGCGGGGGAGGCTGGTCCTGCCACGAAGCCACCCTTCCTCTTCTCCCTGCTGTCAGAGCCCCTCCTTCAGTTCCTCCCTCTACCTCTGGGGCTGCGGGGCAGACCTGGTTCCTGGGACACCACGTACTCTGAGGGAGAGCACCAGGATCTGCAAATGAAAATCGTTGTGCTGAGAAGTGGCATCTCTGGGAAGGTCACCTTATCGATGTGTTTTGTTCAAGGAACTTTTGGGAAATAGTGCAAGCAAATTGTAGGACTGGACTTTTTTCTGAAAAGGATAACATTGCCAGGAAACTTGAATGTTATTCTTCAAGTTTGGGATATAGGAGGGCAGACAATAGGAGGCAAGGTGTTGGATAAATGTATCTATGGAACCCAGAGAGTCCTCTTGGTTTAGGATGTAACAAAGTACTGAAGCTTGGAGAATTAAGAAGACTGGTGTATTGTGGTGAAGGAAGTGAGGGATGAGTCAGAAACTAAGCCACTGCTTGCCTTGGTGGCAATAAAATTGATTTGGAGCATATGCGAACAGTAAAACCTGAAAAAACATGGTTTTGCCAGGAAATTGGTTTTAGTAGCCACTTTGTCTCAGCAAACACAGGGGACTCTTTCTTGCTGTGTTTTCATAAAGTTGCTGCTGAATTTCTTGGGATAAAGTTAAAGCAGAAATGGAACAGCCACAGAGGGTGGTGAAGGCAGATATTGTAAACTACAACCAGGAATCTATGTCAAGAACTGTTAACTCTCCCAGAAACTCTGTATGTGCAGTGCAGTGAGGGCTGTTTTCTCTTGTATTGATAGTTCTGGCTGCCCTTCACCTCTGTGGGGGCCAGAGGACCTCTAGGAACTTGTTTTATCACTGACCATCTGCTGTTGCTCAGCTCACACTTTCCTCCCAACTTGCTTCATCATTAAGTGTCTTAGCCACAGGCTACTCTGTGGACTGGAAATAATTCAACTTGAGGACTACACACTTTGCATGCAAAATGGAAAACCCATTCTCTGGAATTAGGATGCTTCATTGAAAAAGGATAGTATTGGTTCTCTTTCTGTTCTCATGTGTTTTCTCCTCAGATGTCAATATTTTAAAACAAATATGGAAACTATCCAAGTCTTAATCTTCAGCCAAGATTTTGCCACGGCACAGTTTCATTCTTTTACCTGGACTCTTACATGGCAAAATAGGCTTCAGAGTGCAAACATTAAATCAAGTAATATACTTTATCTAAAGATACTTAAGAAGGCAATCTTATGTTGTCTATTGTAAGTGAAAATATACACAACTGTATCTAACTGAAAATGCTTGAAATAAATCTGTAACAGAAATATTTTTTACATTTTTAAAAAAGATCTAAGTTTTTTTATTTTGTAGCTCTAGCTCACAAAATGATGAGTCTTTGATATTGTATTTTTATTGCTGCATCGTGGTCATTGTGTATTGTGGAATACTCAGGGTAGGTGGGCTTTTGAATTTTGATAAATGTTCAGCTGGTGGACTTGCTCCTGGAAATGGCATGTGAGTACTCCCAGAGTGAGTTATAGCTGTTGTTGGCTCATGTGGATCAGACTTGTACCCGATGTTAAGATGTTTTTCTCCTGAAAAAATAAAAAAGCCTACAATGAGAAACCACTTCGCACCTGTTAGAATGGCCATTTTCAATAAGGCAAGTAACAGCAAGTGTTGTAGAGGTTATGGAGGTAAAGGAACCCTCATTCACTGCTGGTGGGAATGTAAACTCGTACAGCCACTGTGGAAAGCAATATGAAGGCTCCCCAAAAAATTAAGAATAGAATTACCATATAACCCAGCAACGCTTCTTCTGGGCATCTACCCCCAAAATTTAGAAACATTTGTTTACAAAGATATATGCACCCCTATGTTCATTGCAGCATTTATTCACAGTGGTCAAGACATGGCAACAATCAAAATATCCTTTGACAGATGATTGCATTAAGAGCATATGGTGCATATATAAAACGGAATACTACGCAACCATAAGAAAAGTTGAAATACTGCCTTTGTGACAGCATGGTTGAACGTTGAGACTATCATGCTAATTGAAGTAAGTCAGACAGAAGAAGTTAAGAACCATATGATTTTACTCATGTGGAGTATAAAACTGAAATCAACAAATGAACAAGCAAGAAAAACAAACAAACAAAAAATCATAGATGCAGACAACAGTATGCTGGTTATCAGAGGGAAGTGGGGTTGTGGGATAATGAAAGGTAAAGGCTGTCAGATATATGGTGACGGAAGATGATTGACTTTGGGTGGCGGGCACACAATGCAATATGAAGATCATGTATCATAGAAATGTACACTTGAAACCTATGTAATCTTATTAACCAATATCACCCCAATAAATTCAATAAAAAGAAAAAAAATTTAAAACCAAAACAACAAAAAGTAAAATATATTATTTAAATTAAGAGGTGACGGATAAATTAAAATACCTATTTAACCATATGAGATAAAATGGGATGGGGGAATGGTTATAATGTAAATTAACATACTCTTTAAAGACAAGTCAATAAACAAACTATTGATAATAGTTGATTTTGAAAATTGACAATAAGTCAATTAAATGGTTAAAACTGAAAATTCAAGGCATAGCAGTATAAGGAAATTATTCTGTGATATGAAAGAAACCTAAAGAAGAATTAAAAGAGGGGAGCATAGCTGACTTAAGAGGAAACCTAGGTTTGGGGAAACACAGTAGGGACCTGTTGCTTTTCTTTCTAAAACCTATTTTATGGGTACTATAGTGAACTGTTTTTGTTTTTGTTTTTGTTTTTTACCATGTTCAGATATTACTTCGCTAAAATTCATTTTGTAAATCTACAAAATCTTGTCTCAAAGCAGATGTACTATACACTTCTTAGACATCCATTTAAGGTACTATTTTAGAACTACTGAGGGAAGATAAAAATCATTAAGTATTTGCTTCTGTCCTTAAAAAGACTAAAATTTAGTATGAAAGCTAAGTCATGCTTATGAATAAATATAATACAACATAGAAATGGAAAAGTACTAAAATATTTGCAACAGGAATTTAGGAGAGTAAGAAATTCTTTATTATGGAGTATATCATAGAAGGCAGATGGATTACTTTCCATAATTAACAATTATGCAACATCTGTCTTCTTTGTTTTTTACATGCTTCCATAGATTACAATCAGAAACTTGGGCAATTATTTTACAAACCGAAGATCCAAATTAGAATAAAAGTTTGGGAAGCGATAGAAACAAACCTACCCGGAGACAAGATATTTGGCTGCCCAGAACTACCTACAAAGAAAGAGCCAGAACCCCAGGAGGTCATTAGGGGGAGCTGCATGAACCACGAGAATGCCAAGGCAAGCAAGCTTGGCTGACGTCAAAATTCCATAGAAGCATTGATGTATTCCAATATTATAAAATAACCGATACTCATAGTAACACAACACAAACATAAAAAAGACTTTTTTAGTAAGCTTTGTTTACTAAAACCAGAAATATTTTTTCTTTAAAACCCTTTTTTACTTCTGTTAAAAGACAAACTGAAACATATTAATTTTAAGAGTTTATTTGAGCGAAAATCAATTTCAGTCGGGCCATGCCAACCAGGAAGTGGCTAGGAATGCTCCACCAACAGGTTCTCTGGGAGAGAATTTTCTGGAGAAAAAGCAGAAGCAAATCAAGGATTATTATTGATTGTCTACAGCCTTAAGGCCTGGGTGGCTGTTGTGATGGGTCCTCCTTGGGTTTCCCTGTGATAATCTTCAGGTGCCTTGGTTTGCTTCTGCAGGCTGCCAGAGCATTTGGGCTTCCTCCTCCTGGTGACCCCCTGTTTAATTAATTTAACACTTTTTAATGTGTTAAAATGATTTCCTTTTTTAAGAAATAAGGCTGAACAAAACATGTACCAATGAAATAGAGTACTACCTTCAAAGACACCAGCTAGGAAATGGGAGTGGCAAGTAATAGTTTATTCTCGCCACTTCAGGGCACTTATGGCTTTGTTGTTTTATTTCATAATCAGAGAATATTTGGATATAATGAGTCTTTTCAATTGTCATCATTAAGTCCCAAGCTGTTTGGAGTACCTTTGCCTAGATCTACCAACAGAAGTAACTGGAACGTTTTCTTTTCATGCATTGTTTGTCCTTTGAAGTATTTGGGTAAACTTGCATCATGTAACACTGTCACCTTCAGGTCTAATTGAAGTAGAGCATACAGCTTTTGAAAAATGTAGTTTTTGACAGCAGTTAAAGAAGTCTGTGGTGATTAACGCAACAGTTACTTGGTGCGCTGTGAAAGGCCAGGGAGTGGGGCTTTTGATATGCAAAGACTTGATTGTGCTCTTGAAGGAAATTCTGAGTAAGTATGCTTGCTCAATGAAGCACTGTAAGTTCCCTGTGAGCTTGAGTGTGAAAAACAGAGATTAGTTTTCATTTCATTCGTGATTTCTATGCTTGGTTTCAATTTCAACAGCCCCAATTAATGTCTCATAACTTCTGGTGTGACTAATGGTTTTATCCCAGAGATCACTTACATAGAAAATAAACGAAAGGCGGTGTTCTAAAAGGAATGTTTAAACTACCTCCTCTCCCTACCATTATGCAACATACCTCTATGTATGTTACAGTCGTAAAATAAAATGTAACATACATACCTCTATGTATGTTACAGTCGTAAAATAAAATGGACATAGGGAGAGAAAAGGGAAATATCTTTATTTGGGTTTTTGGCCCAAAGGACAAGAGCTCTTTGCCCTTGACGGGGGAAGTCAGAGAATGCGCCACTCTTGAGCAGCTAGTCAGAGGGAGGTCCCCCTGCACGGTTCTAGGTAGAAGTTGCATGTGAAGCTGTTCTCTTTTGTTTTGGTTTGCTCTAGATATTTTCTCAAATTGGAATAAGCCTGGTGTATGATCTGATAAATAGGCACCTACTTTATTCATTCCAGCTGTTAGGTCTTTCCCCAACTTAGGAATCTCACTTTCCTCAGTAATTTTTGGGTTATTCTCAGTTATCTTTTATATTCTTTGGGTTCCTAAATAGATGAAATATTCCTTGGCCACTCTCTTGGCTTTTAATTTATACATAATATTTAGCTAATACTATTTCTTAACATTATCTTACGCAGCTTACAGAGCACACTTTAGAAATATATATAATGTTTATATAATATTTTCTTTTATCTTTCAATGCAGGTATGCTATAATGACAAGAGTTTTGGATAGAATAGAAGATTGAAGGTCAGGGCATTGCAATTTGCCCAAGGCCATTTCTGACTAAGTAGATTATTCAATGTGCTGAGTATCTTGTTCCTTGGAATTAATTAGTCTGGACAGGTTTATTTGTGTGTGTGGAAAGAATTTCTGGTAGTTTACCTCATTAAGGGCTATAGACTCTGGGGTAGTTTTTCAGTTTACATTGCCCTATAGATAAAAATAAAAATAGTTTCTTTGCTCTTTTCTCTGGGTTTGAGATACATCCTGCTGGCTGTTCTCATCAAGGGATCCCTAAGGCAATCCCTTGATGAGAAGAGCCCTAACATAATTCATGAGGTTCCGAGGTCACTCTTGAACCCAGCTCAAGGCCTCAGTGTGATTTTTGCTAGCTTTGCTTAATTCCGGAATTGGATCGCAGTATCCAGCCTGATATAGGAGTCCCATCTTGTAGCCTCAACCACAGGGCACTTTTCCCTGTAGAAGTAACCATTTTTGACATACTCTCCTGAGAGATTTCAGCTTTTTTCATCCCTCTTCATTAGAAATGCAGGATATTCTGTCTATATTTGTAATTGCCATGGATAATAAAATGCTGTTAGAGCGGGGACATACTTCGAGACCACTGCTCTAGTCTTAACTAGCATAGTTTGTCATCTGACACTTTGGTCTGAGAAGATCTGCACACACACCTGGACACATTTCCCCACACTTCCTGTTGGCTGGAATATGAGTTTCAAGTTTTCTTATCTCTTCCAAGAGATAAGGGATCTTTCAAGATCTTTCAAGATCTTTTAAGGAAGGGACCAGCCTTAGTGCAATGAGCTTCACTGGCCAATAGTCCTCAAAGAAAGTGATATCCTGACCATTCTGTGGGAGAAACGCTATGGACTAGTGGCCTGTACTGGCTACCGCTGTGCAAAATGAGAGATAAAGAAATGATATGGGGATTGGCTGAGGGAGGGACGAGGGTGGGGCTGGGTGGAGGCGGGGAGGGAGGGGGGAGGGGAAATAAAGTGGGAACAAGTGTAATAGCATAAACAATAAAAAAAGAACAAAAATTTATTCTTCTAGAGAAATCTTGGCACTTCTTTTGTTTATTATTATTTTTAGTTTAGAAGCTGAATTTTAAGTTTCTTTTCTTTCCAGTTTATCTTAGCAAACTTTATTTATACATTGTTAAAAAATAAACTCAAGTGCATTGAAATTTTAAAGAGTTTATTTGAACAAGCATTGATTTAAATTGGGCAGCACCAAACCAAAAGTGGTCAGGAGCCCACTGCCAGCAGGAGTTCAGGGAAAGGCCTTGGTACAGCAGGCAGAAGCAAAGCAAGGAAGTTAGTTGATTAGTTTTCACTTAAGCAGTTGTCTTATGTGGGAAGTCTAGTTGGCTGTTTGTGATTGTTTGTTCTTAAGTTTTGTTTCTTAATGTTAGGTGTTTACAGAAATTGACTCTGGTTTAAATTTCAGTTTGCATCTGCAGGCTGGTAAGGCAGTAGGACCACATCAGTCTAATAATGGTCTCCTGTTTAATTCACTGAACAGCACCTACCCACAACCCTGGGTGAAGTGCATACCGGAGACTAACGGCTTCCTGCACATGAAAGTGCAAAGAGAAAACTGCATTAATAAAAACAAAACACTATGCCTATTACAATTATTCACACTTTTGCTGCTTTAACAGATGTTTATCAATTGCCATCTACACTCTAGGCAATGTGTGCACAGTATTTCACAGATATCACGTGTTTTAATAACTTAGGACAGATGGACGTATCCTACTATGCTATTGCATACTGTTCTTCAGTATTCCCTACTTGTCATAGCATTTTTCTTGCATTTCTCATTTGCAATTCAAAATTTCAAAAATTATAATGCTTATTTTTAGCTGTAAGTATCGAGGCTGAGAGAGGCATAAGGTCATAGGATTATTATGAGGAAAAATCAGAAAAATCTCAGCTTTTATAAACTCTGATTTAGTTCTCTTTACATGTGTCTCTAGAGAAAGATTATGTATTTCTACCTGTAAAAATAGTATTATCTTAGGTGTCTCATAGAATTTTTAAGCCTGAGGTTTGTAAAGTGTATCCCAAACAAAAACGAGGGGTAGAGGTTTGTCTTTTTGCTCAACAGGGTTGTTAAAATAATTAAGTAACAATTACTTGAAAATTATATAAAAATTAAAATAAAGTAATTTGTTTTACATTATCGGTGCTTAACGTAGTATTTTTTGCAGGGAGTGGTAGTTGACTATTCTGATATTCTCTTTTCTTTGTTAACAATAAAATCTGATTTTTTAGCTGTTCAGAGTAAATACTACAATTCTCAGATGCAGTTGCAGCTGGAAGTAGCTGTGTGACTAATATCTGACCATGTGTTCACATACTCTTGACAAATTGGGGATAGAAGGTATTTCTTTAATTTGATAAAGTGAATCTGTCAAAAACCTATAGCAAGCATTAATCTTAATAAGAAACATCATAAGTGGTCCCTTTAAAACCAGAATAGGTGAGCATACTTATCACCTTTTCCAGACAATATTGAGCTGAAGTTCATAACTATGCCCATAACAAAGACAAATAAATAAATGAAAAGAATAAGTGTTTGAAAGGAAGGAATATACTTTCATTATTTACCGATAACATGCTTATGTACAAAAGCACCAAAATTATATAGAGAAAAAATGTTTAAATTAGTAATAGAGTTTAGAAAGATACCTAGATCAATCTGGAAGAAATGTACTTACTGAAATTCATTTACTTTTGTGGTGTTTGCAGGTTTATGCAATGAAGCAGAAATGCAAGTGAACTTTACTAGCTTTTCTGGATCTGCATGAGGTCAAATGTTGAAGCTCAACTTTGATCACACTGAATGCAGGTCACACCATCTAGTCTTGAGATAGGGTTTGTCAACATTGGCTGCACATTAAAGTCACGTGGGGAACTTTCAAAATGTCTGATGCCTGGGTGCCAACTCCAGAATTTCTGATTTAATAGGTCTGTATTATGGCTTGGGTATTAAGACTTTAAAGCTCATAGTTTATCAAGCAGTTAAAATGAGAACTACCTTAAGAACAGAGTGGAAATTGGTACAAATTCCAGGCATAAAAATAAGTAAGTCATAGTGATGTAATGTGCAGCACAGAGAATATACTCAATAGCATTGTAGTAACTGTACGGAGACAGGCAGTTACTAGATTTATCATAGTGATTGCACCATAAGGCATATAAATATTGAACCACTGTGTTGTACATCTGAAACTAATATAATATTTCAAGTCAACTATACTTTAATAAAAAAAATCATGCTATCGCCCTCGGTGAGGGGGAAAGAGTAGAAAAATAAACAATTTAAATACCACTCTTCTCATGACTTCTGTGCAAAGTTCATAGCTTATAATACTCACCTTAATACTGTGCTCCAAGGGTTTCATAGGTAATAACTCAATTTACCTGAGTTATACCATCTTCAGATTAGTTTTTGGCATATTGTAACTAAAATGTTGAAACTTATTTGGCCGTTAGTAAAGCATTTCCCCTCCAAACCCCTGATGATTGAGACAACTTAAGGATATTTATTAAAAAAAATAAATTTCTAGACCATTTCCCAGACTCTGAAGGATGGAAGGGTTAAGGAAGATGCATTTTAAATAAGAGCCCCAAATTATTCTCATAATCAAGTTAATGAAAGAAATACTACATCACTGAAGCAATTAAGTCTGTTAAATTTTATTTCATATTTTACCATCTTATCTGTTTTATTGATAAATGATCAAATAAAACTTTGTTTTCTATGATCAGGAAACATATTTATATTTATTTACTTCAAAAGGTATATAAAAGTCATAGAGGCATTCTTGTCCTTGTGATGTGCTCTAAGGAGAAGACAGTCTTGAACTCATTACAAACTACTTCACGTGGACAAAAAACAAACAGACAGACAAAAAACACATCATCATCATCATGGCTTTGGATAAAAGTGGCTTTAAATTATTAATTTTATAAAAATTTTTATATTTAAGCAAAATGCCCAGGAAACAGTTTATTTAAGTGGCTTCTTCCAGTATGAATTGTAATTTTAGCAACAGGAAGTGTCAGACAACTGTGACCTACTTTAAACGTTTTATTTTAAGACTAACTAAAGTTGGCTGATTTCGACTATAGAAGAAAACAGCGAACTGCAGTTATAGCAAGCAATTATTTCTACACTCTCGATAGAGGGTTCAATTACATTGAACTGTTTACAGTCTGTGCTGTTGATAGGGAGTTATTAGAACAATTTATAAAAGTCACTAATATAGAAGAAAATTATTTGAATTTACATTTCAAAGCATTGGGTTTGAGAGTACTTTATTTTCATTAGATTTTGTGATACCTTATATGCTAAAGAAATGTCTATATGTTTTAGCTAAAATGTAAATCTCATATTTTGTGAAAACACCTTATAATATTTTTCAGAGCACCAGTTATACTTGAACTCAAAAGATTTAGTAAGTTTTCAATTATAAGTGCAATATCACTGGTCTTTTTGAAACTTACATATCACAAAAAGATGCTTTGAATAGATAAAAATATCATCTTAGATGTTCAAGATTAATACTGCTTTTTTCAGTGCTCAGTATCTATTTAATAGGTAATTTGAAAACCATTCATTCTGGTTCTTTAGGTTATAATCTGAAAGTCTAATTCTTTCATTCATGAAACTCTTAATGGCTCTAGTAGGAATTAAATGCATTGGGCAAGAGAGAATTGATTAATCAGAGTCAAAGAGATATTTTGCCAAACTTTAAACAGGTTTTTCTTTTTTTAATATTGGAAAAGTTGACACACTAAAATAAAACAAAAATGTGTTAAGCCTAGAGAAAGAGAGAGGGCATTGTTTTAATTTTTACCTTTGATGACAATGCTTTAAAGTTTCTGATTTTCTGTTTTTTAATATAATTGACCTTAATGATTTTTCAGAGTAAATGAAGTATAAATAGGTACATCTTGATAAGTTAGAAATTTTCCCAATTATCTTGCCTATGGAATTTGTAATTTTGTGTGTATATGTATATCAATGGAAATATAATACTATATATATATGAAAATCTCTGTGTGTATAAGGCTGCAGCTGAAATTTTAAAAATATATAAAACCTGAAAAATTAAGAGCAAGAAGCTTCTCAGTAACTACTTGTCCCCAGGTTTACATTGGTTCACTTTATATAGAGTATTCCATTCACGGACATTATGAACCTGCTGTCCCAATTAAAAAAACAACAACTTGTCAATTGATTTGAATGCACATATGTCGATGCTGCTTCTAGGGAGAATATACGGCAGTGCTCTTACAACAATCCTGACATGATTCAAACTCCCCTTTTTTAGCAAAATGTACCTTTAAATTAGGTGGATTGAAGGTACATTTATTTATGTTTTAGAATAATAGGGGATGATTTATTATAACACCGGAGTATGTACGTAAAAGCTTACTGGCTGACATTTCAATTTTTATCTCACATTATGATTTTAAATGCACAGGAGACAATTTAATTTCTGAAATAAGTGTGTGGGAGGAGAGAATGACTGCAAAATATTCAGATTCATGTAATACTTATTAGTTGTTTGTCATGAGAATGAAATAACAACGTAGGCAAAACACAAAATAGGCAGCCAAATAAAGGCTAATTGCATTGATCCAATTCACAATCGCAGACTTTACTTAGCCAACTTCTGGTTTCCAAATACATTTGTCACAGAGAAACCCTGAGACACCCTGCAGTTAGACCTACTAAAACCTCTTGCTGCAAGTGAAAACAAACAAATGGCAACCTACTATGGGTATCTTAACATTCACCATTTATGGGTCTAGAATGTTATTTGTTTCTGGAAAAAGAAGTTGATAGGAAAAGCAACTGATATGAAAAATACTATTATGTTAAAGAACAGAAAATTGTGTCAGAGTAAACAACTGGGGGCTGTGTTCAAATGAAGAAAAAAGTGTGTTGGGGAAATTGCAAAAACAGAAGTAATGATAGCATACTTGATAGGATAATAGATGCTAAGTAGACAGTGGTTAAGACAAAATGTGCTCATTTATTGTAAAAGAAGATAAAGCACAATCCACAATTGGTGCATTTTCTTCAAGGAATGAATACTTATTCTGACTTTAAAGGAAGAAATTTAGAATCTCTGGATATATCATTTGAAGCTATTTTAGTAAGATTAGTATGAATTACTAAAATAATATTGATAACATAGGCTGATTATTTTAGTTGGATGACAAGTATTACATTTGAGAATAAATTTTCTCTGCTCATTAGGTATTCTGCTAATAACATTGTAGTCAATGATAATTAATCCTCCTAAAATTCAAAAAAGGGATGAGATAACAAAATAGCTTGAACTGCTTGACCCAAGAAGGGTAGGGTCTCATTGCCTTGATAGTACAAGGTAATCGGTGATCATCAGAGCAGTTGCTTCTGTAACCTTTATTTCAGGAGTAAGCTTGAGTGTAGAAATTTAAAGGCAATTTTATCTTTGCATATACCTAGTGAAATAAATGTATATGTGTCCTGAACCAGTGCTTATAATCTTGTAGTTGATTGTCAAGTCATATGACTAATCAATTATCAAATGCTGTTGCCTTACCCATGTAACCAGTAGACTGTTTCTTCCATCAGACACATTCGTTGATCTGATTTTTTGCAATCATTTTATTCCTAAGTTTTAGAAACTACTATTTTTATTATATTCCTTTATAAAAAATCTTATTCTTTTAAATGAAAATTTAAATTATTTCATTCAAGAAGCTATGATACAATATTAAGACCATTAAAAGAACTGTAAATGACTAAGAATGAAAGAGCAGTAAGAATCCTGTCACAATAAAATCTTTAAATGAGAAACTTAGCTTAAGCTCAAGGAAGAAATACTTTTCTCATTTAAGCATATCTTTAATGTTATATTTAATGTTAGCATAAACAGCGAGGAACATGTTGGCCCAATGATTTAAAACAAGGTTGAAGATAAAAAGGTCAACTACATATTTTGTTTCTATCCTCTAAATACAAGAAAATTTGCCATCAAACCTGGAATACAGTATAAAGAATTCAAAGAGGGAACTGCTCTATAAAAGGTGAAGAATTATTAGGAAAGACCCCAATTTAAAAAAAAAATTAACTCATTTTCTAGGCTTGTTCAATTTATATTAATGATACTAGAATAATTTACAAATATTACTCAGTTATTAAATATCTTTGAGAAATCATGAAAAAAGAGGTTGTAAAAAATGGAGCCTTCACTTACCTTGATTTTTAAATGTTATGAGTTGGATTTTCAAAAGTATAGAATAATGAGCCTGATGTAAACTCTTATCTTGTAAGATTCTTCTAGTTTGGATTATGTAGCATGTTAGGTTTATGCATTCTCTTCAAAATATTTTCCCTTCATTCTAAGCACAGCACAATATTTTTATTTCTTAAAATCAAATATATATTCATGCACATTGCCATGTTTGTTTTGTAAAGTATTTATGAAGGAACTGCTTGCATAGAAAAAAAATACAAATAAATTGTATAGCCCAGTCAATTAAAAAAAATTTTACTGTTGTTCAAGTTCAGCTGTCACCATTCTCCCACTGTCACTTTCCCCTGACCTACCTCCCACCCTAACCCTTCCCCTCTTTGTTTTTGTCCATGGGTCTTTTATACATGTTACTTGATGACCCTTCCCTTTCTTTTCCCCCGATATTGCCCTCCCCCCTCCTCAATTTACTGTCAGTTTTTTTCTTTATTTCAATATCGCTAGTTATATTTTGCCTGCTTGTTTGTTTTGTTGAGTAGGTTCCACTTATAGGTGAGATCACATGGTATCTGTCTTTAACTGCCTGGCTTACTTCACTTAGCATAATACTCTCCAGTTCCATCCATGCCATTGTGAAGGGTAGTAGCTCTTTCTTTCTGTCGTGTAGTATTCCATTGTGTAAATTTACCATAGTTTTTTAATCCACTCATTTACTGTTGGGCACTTAGGTTGCTTCCAAGACTTGGCTATTGTAAATTGTGCTGCTATGAACATTGGTATGCATAGGTTCTTTTGAATTGGTGCTTCGGGATTCTTAGAGCATAATCCTAGCAGTGGAATTGCTTGGTTAAAAGACAGTTCCATTTTTAGTTTTTTGAGGAAATTCCAAACTGTTTTCCACAGTGGCTGCACCAGTTGCATTCCCACCAACAGTGCACTAGGGTTCCCTTTTCTCCATAACCTCACCAGCACTTGTTGTTTATTGATTTGGTTATGATGACCATTCTGTCTGGTGTGAAGTGGTATTTCATTGTGGTTTTAATTTGCATCTCCCCGATGGCTAGTGATACTGAGCATCCTTTCATGTGTCTCTGGGCCCTATGTATGTCCTCCTTGGAGAAGTGTCTATTCAGGTCCTTTACCCATTTTTTAATTGGATTATTTGTCTTCCTAGAGTGGAGTTTTTGTGAGTTCTTTATATATTTTGGAGATCAAACCCTTGTCTGAGGTATCACTGATAAATACATTTTCCCATACAGTTGGTTCCCTTTTAATTTTGTGATGTTTTCTATAACTGTGCAGAAGCTTCTTATTTTGATGAAATCCCTTTTGTTTATTCGTTCCTTTATGTCCCTTGCTCTAAGGGACATACCAGTGAAAACATTGCTGCATGGAATATCTGAAATTTTCCTGCCTATGTTCTCCTCTAGGACTTTTATGGTGTCATGACTTATATTTAAGTCTTTTATCCATCTTGAGTTTATTTTTGGGTATAGTGTAAGTTGGTGGTCGAGTTTCAGTTTTTTTGCATGTACCTGTCCCTATCTCCGAATACCATTTGTTGAGGAGGTTATTTTTACTCCATTTTAATGCTCCCATCCCCTTTGTCAAATATTAATTGACCATAGAGACATGGGTTTATTTCTGGGCTCTCTATTCTGGTCCATTGATCTATGTGTCTGTTCCTGTGCCAGTGCCAGACTTGTTTTGATTACAGTGGCCTTGTGATATAGTTTGATGTCAGGTATTGTGATCCCTCCTACTTTGTTCTTTCTCAAATTTGCTGTGGCTATTCGGGATCATATCAAATAAATTGTATAACCTGATCAATTTTTAAAGCTCTACTTATTCGAGTAAACACAACTGGAAAAATAAATAATGTTCTCATTGCTGTAGAAGCTCCTCCCAGTTTCTTTTCTCTCCAAAGAGTCACCACTGTGACAACTTCTGAAACCAAAACGTAGTTTCGACTACTTTCAAATTTTATGTAAATACAATATGGTCTCTTTTGTGACTGTCATTTATTATTTAGCATTTAAATTATGAAGCTCATCCATATTGATGTCGGAAGTTGTAGTTTTAAATTTTTTCTTGTCTCACATTCAAATATGTGAACACATCACCATTTACATATTTATTGTCTGTTGTTGGACATTTGGGAAGTTTAAATTTGGCACTATTCTGTGTAGTTCTGTTATAAAAATCCTAATCTGGCACTGTGCATCTCCTGAATGTGTATTGGCGTCTCACCTGGATATAAAGTCACTGGGTAATACAGAATACACGCTGCACTTCATTAGGTATTGCCAACAAATGACCAAAGTAGTTATACTCTGACTAGCAGTGTACGAGAGTTTAAATAGCTCCAACCCTTGCCAGTACTTTGGAGCATATTTTTTAAAGCTTTAGCCGTTGTTTGAGGGATTGAACCATGTAGTGGTATTTCACTGTGCTTTTATTTTTTATTTCTCTGAAGTCTAAAGAAAGCAACTTTTTCATTGCTTATTGCCCATTTGGATATACATTATTATAAAGATCCTTTGCAAGTCCATTGTTCATTTTTCTAATAGATTTTCTACCTTTTTCCTATTGATTTGTATGAGTTCGTTACATATTTTGCATTGAACCCATAGAAAAAATTAGGGAGAGTTACCTGTAATATTAACCCTAACACTTCATGAGTATGATATAATCCCTTCACATACTTAGGTTATTTAAATTTTTTCAAGAGTGCTTTGCAGTTTTCAATGTAAAAATATTTTCATTAGCCTTATTCTTATGTATTTGATGTTTGAGATGCACTGACATGGTAGTTTTATGAATTTCCTATTGTATTTTGCTGCTTGAACATTTAAATTCTTTTGTTTTATACGTATTTACCTTGTATGATAACCTTGTAAATAGAGATTTTGCTTAATTAACTTAGCAGCCCTAATAGTTTTCCCACAGATCCTTTGGATTTTCTAAAGATACAAATAGATCAAATGCACAGAGTGACAATTTTATTATTTCTTTACCTATCTGTATGCTGCTGGTTTCCATTTCTGACCTCATTGCATATGTTACAAACTCAAACACAATGTTAAATCTAATTGGTAAAGAGAATATCTTTTTATTATTTCAAAAATCAACAAAGAGGTTCTGTGTATTTTAGAATTAAGTGTGATGTTTTCTCTGGGTTCTTTATAGTCATTATTTCCATATTTAATTTGCGGAGTTTTAAAAAAGTAAATGGTGACTCAGTTTTATCAAATCTTCCCCAGACATGAGCAATTGATATTTCTCCTTTTATTTCTGTTAATGTGGTAATATAGAATGATCGATGTACATTGAGCTATAGCAGCATCGTTGAGATACATTTCACTACAAGTGCACAGTTGTTTTTCAGTGTGTTCAGAGAGTTGTACGGTCATGAGTGCAATGAACTATAAGTTCCCGTCACCCCGAAAGGAAGCCAATATGCCTTAGCTGCTGCTCTCCTTTCCCTGTCCCCCACAGCTCCCCAGGTCTTAGTCCTAGGCAACTGTAAAAATAATTTTTGTCTCCACAGATTTGTCTATTTTGGACCTTTTATGTAAATCAAATCATACAAAATGTGTTCTTTGTGACTAGCTCCTTCCCTGTAATGTGATGTTGTTAAAGCTGATCCGTGTTGTAGCATATATCAATACTTCATTTTTCATGCCATTATATGGATATATCACACTTCGTTTATCCATCAGCTGGGGGTTTTTGGCTTGTTTCGATATTTTGGCTATGTTGGAACGTTGTTAGGAATGTTTGTGTACAAGTCTGTGTGGATGTGTATTTTCATTTCTTTTGTGTATACATCTAGAAATTGATTGGTCTTACGGTAACTGTATGTTTAACATTTTTGAAACTGCCAAACTATTCTTCAGGGAGACTGTATCATTTTTAATTCCTGTAGCAGATGGGTAAGGATTCTAAAGTCTCCACATCCTTCTCAGAACTTGATATTATCTGTCATTTCTTTTCATAGCCATCCTATTAGGTGAGTAGTGGTATTTCATTATCATTTTGATTTGTATTTTCTAAATGATTAATGATGCTGGACTTATGTGCTTATTGTGACTTTTATATCTTTGAGTAAATGTCAGTTGGGTTATTTATTCACTTTTAAATTTAGTTGCTTTGTTGTTATTGAATTGTCAGGGTCCTTTATATGCTCCAGATACAGTCCTTTATACATGATTTGATAGTATTTTCTGCCATTCTATGAGTTGTATTTTAATAATTTTAATAGTATCCTTTAACTACAGAATTCTTAATTTTGTTGGACCAATCTGTCTTTTTTTCTTTGGTTTTATGTATTATTTGTATATTATCTAAGAAGACTACCTAACTCAACATTATGGATATTTATAACCACAAATATTGTGTCTGCTGAAGAATGTTCTATTTGTACTTGCACTTATTTGTTCAAATTTATTTCCAATTTCTTTATTTGCTGTGTTGCTATTGTAAATGGAAGTTTGTTAATTTCATTTTCAGATTGTTACTTGCCAGTGCATAGAAATAGGATTGATAGTTATATATTGATCTTGTATCCTGAAACTTTGTTGTCTGACTCATTTATTAGCTCTAATGATTTTTGTGAATATTCTTTTCTGTGTATATTATGTCTTCTGCAAATAGAGATAATTTTATTTCTTCCTTTCTAATAACCATGCCTTTTATTTATATTTATTGCCTAATTGCCCAGTCTCCATACCATGTTGACTAGAAGTGGCAGAGTAGATATTTTTGTCTTGTTTCTGATACTAGGGGGAAAGCTTTTGTTTTTTCACTATTAAGATATTAGCTGTGAGTTTTCTATAGATGCCCTGTAACAGATTGAGGTAGTCCTCTTCTCTTCGTAGTTTAAGTATTTTTATCATAGATGGTTGTAGGATTTTGTCAAATCCTTTTTCTACATGACCGGAGCCAACATTTTATCAAATACCTTTTATTCTAGTAATAAATTGTTCATTATCATATAGAAAAAGAAATGAGTAGCAATATTATTTCAAAGATTATTGTTTTGAAGAAATATGAGTCTAGCTTGAGAATAAAGGGGTAATCAGTATAAAATTAGAAAGGAAAAGAGAAAAAGTACTAAATTCAAATTTATATAACAAAAATCTGTGGACATGGGAATTCTAAATAGGGTTTATTTCAGAGGATTATATTTAAGTAAAAAAAGAAGAATTGTAGAGTTAAAGTATGTATTATATAGAAATAAGAACATGACAATTCTTAAATATTACAGGAATGAACTCTCCTGAAACTTGGAGACATTTGAAGTATACATACTTGAAAAATGTTTTGTTAGGTTTCTATGGCTTTCATGGGATAAACAATATTATTCTATTAATTTTACAATTGCATGAAAGGTAAAAGTCACCTATTTCAAGTCATAGAAGCTGCTTAAACAGAGTGCTCAATTAACTGTATTAAAGGAAATAATACTAGTACCATAAGTTTTCTCATCTGAAGTAGTTTTAAAAAATTGTAACACATACTTTGTTTTCCAAGATACCAAACTGAAAGCAGCTCAAGGACTTAGGCTTATTGTTATCTATTCACAAGCCCATTAAATTATGTAATAGGAGAGCAAAACAAATTAACATATACTTGTATGCTTCCTGGATAACATGTCAAGATTTAAAAAGAGCCTTTCACACTTTCTTTTTAAAATATATAATATTTTTTTCAATGCATTTATTTTATGATTTTAATGAAATGTCAAGCATCTGTTTGTAGGAGTCAAATAGTATTTATAGACTTAATTTTTTAAGCTCTCAAGAAGTACCATAAATTACATGAAAAGTTAATAGATAGCCATTTAAAAAAATGAATTGAGAAAGCATAAAGGTTGTCCAGATTGATTGTTTTAAGTAAATCATTTGTTTGTCAATTTTTATACTTAAATTATTTGATATTTTGCAGATGGAAATTGCAGGTGTCTTTTTTTTTCCCCTAAATACCCTATTAAGCAAAGTTGTCTTAATCTTTTTTCTTCTAGACTTAAATTGGCAAAGTTCATTAAGTGTAGATGTTTTCAGAGATTGCTATGTGGGTGTGTTAGACTGGATGTAATGTCAAACTTGCACATGGTTTTTAGAAAGTTTATCTCTGCCTGCTAAGTTATTTACTATTTCACAGCATGAATTTCATTCAAGAGCAGTTGCATTATTTGACTGGATTATTTCACTTAGCATAATACTTTATAGGTTCATCCATGCTGCCTGTAAAGAAGCATAACCCCAAGAATCACTAATGTCTAAGAACCCTAAAGAAGAGTTAAATTATACTTAACCTCATTATACCTCTTGATAAGGAACAGAAAATATCAATTTATCATAAGACCATAACTTTCTTTTTGGTATTCTAGGACTCCTAACATAGATAAAACCTTAACGAATTGTAAAATTCCAATTACAAAGAAAATAACCCAAAGAAGCAGGATATGTTGAAGGGCCATTTTACCATCTGATCTGAGGTACCCTACAAACTCTTCATCCTGGAAGAAAATGCATTTTGGGGCATTAGCACATTTCTCTCTCCTTCCAATTTAAGTGCCTATTTCTTCATGGAGAGCTTGACAAAATACCATTGATCAAGTTAAATATCTTGACAAAGGAAAACATTTTGGAAAAAAAATGGGGGCGCACAATTGTACATTTTCCTCCTTATATTAGACAAGAAATAGCGCTAATATCTCTGGGCACATATTTGTATCCTTTTAAAGGGATTTTTAAAACTTCTGTGTCTAATTCTACTGTTCAGATATATGGAAATGAGAAAAAGAATGATGTCATTATGTTTATAAACCTTTAAGCACTGTAGTAGAAACCTAGAATAGAAACCTAGTGACCTTGTACCACTCATTTTGAACTGGGCACAAATATATCGTAATTCTTAAATCCATTTTTGTAAATATCATTTCCCTAAATAAGACAAAGTATAAATTGGCCACTGTTTCTATGAGAGGTATGTCAAAATGGAATAAAATTGGGGAAAATAAATCTTTGCTTCAGATTCACTTTGAGGGAAATGGACAATGGGATGAAGGTTCTGCCTCTGATGAAAGAGAAAAGATGGGATTGTTCACCTGTGGCAGGCACTGCCTTGACCTAGAAATTTGGTGAGATATGCTCAGGATATCTTTTGCTAACACTGTCCTTTGAGAAAAAACCATATAATTGAATTTTCCTATATGGGAAAGTTGATGAGGAACATTAATATTAGGTTTAACTCTGAGAGACAGAAAAACTAAAAAATAACAGTAGAAGTAAAAAGTTTCTTTTTTATCAAGGAATCCAAGGCAAGAAATAAAGATTGACATATATCGATGTGCAATTTTCAAGGACACAAGTTGCTGTATTTATTGCTTCATCATATCTAGGACATGTGTATATCTCTATACATTAAAATATTTTTTTTTCTACTGAATTTAGTGGGGTGACATTGGTTAATAAAGTCATATAGGTTTCAAGAGTACAATTCTATAATACATCATCTGTATATTGTATTGTGTGTTTACCACCCAAAGTCAGGTGCCTTCCATCACCATTTATCCCCTTTTTATATTCTTCTACCTCCCCACACCCATTTTTTCCTCTGGTAACCATTATACTGTGGTCTGTGTCTATGAGTTTTTAAAAATTTTTGCTTAATCCCTCCATCTGTTTCACCCAGCCTCCTAACTCCACTCCCTTCTGACAGCTGTCAGTCTGCTTTCTATATGTGTCTGTTTGTATTCTGTATTTTGTTTTATTAGATACCACATATAAGTGAGATTATATGATATTTGTCTTTCACTGACTAGATTATTTCACTTAGCATAATACTTTATAAGTTCATCCATGCTGTCATACAAGGTACGACAAAGAAGAATTTTCTTCTTTTTATGGCCAAGAAGTATTCCATTGTGTAAATGTCTCACAGCTTTTTTACCCACTCATATACTTCTGGGCACTTGCACTGCGTCCAAAGCTTGGCTATTGTGAGGAGTAACTCAGTGAACATAGGGGTGCATATATTCTTTTGAATCATTGTTTTGGGTTTCTTCAGATATATTCCCAGAAGCGGAATCACGTCATGACATTCTAGATCCCCAGGAATATGTCGGAGCTTTTCAGAACCCTCATTCCTTAGCTTTTCCTCCTAAAGGTTTTGTTTGTCCCAACAATTACCCATTACCTCAAGTAGCCGTGCCATCGGAAACTCTTATCAGCGAATACAGTCAACCAATGCCAGCTTAGGGGCAGCTTTTTGCATGGAGCGAGGTCTGAGTCAGATCTGGACAAGCCAGGCCTTTCGAGCATCTCTGCCAGAGAGCCACGAGACACGTAAAGTACTAACTAATCTTTGTGAATCTGGTCCATTTTCTCTTCAGTAGTGGGAATTTGTACCACTATTTTTAAAACTATCACTGCGCTTGGAAGTAGGGGATGGGCCTATGATAAGTTCAAGTGCCATAAAGGTCACTGTTCTGATATTCTGCCAATGTTCTTACATAAATGTTTCTCAGGCTGCCATGAGCTCTTGGCTAATTTTCTAATTTCTGAAAAATTTGTTCTGGCAATTTTTCAAGGTTTTTAATTTACAGAGTGGCACATTTTCTGAAGTTCCAGTAAGAACATGATTTATGCTCATGTTATCCAGTTATGACATCTTGATGCATACATCATAAAAGGAGAAAGGACAAAGAAATGTAATAGCTGACTCGAAGGGTATTTCCAGCATGTTAGACACCATAATTTTCCTTCTCTGTTATTGGCCAAATTTGTCACATGCTACATCTAGCTGCAAGGCAGACTGGGAAATATTTATTCACAGTAGCCATACACCCTGCTAAAAATCAGGGTTAACAGGAAGAAAATAGTTGTTAGGGCAGAAAAAAGGCAGCTGCAACAATTTCTTACATAAAATACATTCCCTAGTCCACCAAGGGAACTACAAAATTCTGTTCTCATACCAACCTCTTAATTCTCTTCAGCTGTTTCATCCACCCCAAAGTTGAAGATCTCTGGGTGCTGAACTGTCTTGTCCATTCAGCATAAATACGGCCTCTTTTAGTGTAGAAATGTAAGAATGTATAGTAAATAAGAAAATGAAGAAAAAAAGGAGAAATGCATCCATGAGTCATTTGTATCT
This sequence comes from Mormoops blainvillei, assembly GCA_004026545.1. Taxonomy (NCBI): domain Eukaryota; kingdom Metazoa; phylum Chordata; class Mammalia; order Chiroptera; family Mormoopidae; genus Mormoops; species Mormoops blainvillei. The sequence goes on along the minus strand of PVJD01001371.1, from coordinate 41,856 downwards.
ATAATCAGACACCACTTGGCAGGAGTTACACAAATCCCCTCACTAAGGACAATAACTTCCTAGCTAAAATCTCTGGGTTCTGTTCTTCTTTTCTCTAATAGAATTTTCCTCAGTATAGTAAAAAGGAGGCAGAAACAGCAAAAAGGAGTCAAAAACACCAATAATATAATTTTAAACAATCTTCTCTATTGCTGTACTCTTGGTTGTCATGCTTTTTTCCTATATACTACAAGTAATATCTGGATTAATATTTTTACCTTTGCAAAACAGGCTAGCTTTCCATCCTGTGATATCTGAGTTCTTAAAATCCGTCTCTGTCATGATCTGCACTTAAGGAACCCATAACAGAACTCCCAGCTCCAGAACAAAATCGCTTGTGTTGCCACCTGCAGCAGCATGATTTACAGCCTACGTTTACCTCTTGATATAACTCTAGGAATCAGACCTGGGCTCCATCGTCCATAGAGGAAAACGTGTCCATTTCCATACTTTTCACCTGAAATAAAAATCTCTACTACAAAGGGTTTACTCTTGCATTCTCAAATCTCATGTGGACGTGTGTATCTGCTAGTTGAAAATTATATCAACATATAAACCCATAACTCCTAGATCATTTGGATATGTAGTACTTGGTTCTTCAGACTTTGGAATATGGTAAAGATTGTAATGGGGGTTAAAATGGCACTAAGTGATTTGATTTTTAATATATGTCTCAAATGCCAAAGCAGTAAAGTTATGGTACATAAAATATTATTAATATTGTTACTGACAGCAACAGCTATAGTGTAAATTGTGGGGGCAGGGGAAGGCAGAGGAATTCAGATGGCAAGAAGAATATCTTGTTTTAGGTTGAAAGTAGAAGAGTGAGAGAATTAGTCTAATTTTTCTAATTAGTCCAAATTATTCACTGCTAAAGAGAAAAAGTCATTTACTTTGCTTTCATTTATTCCTTCTCTTCTCTTCCATTCTCTCTGTTCTCTCACTCCCTCCCTCCATACCTCTTTCCAAAATCTCTCTTGTTTTTTTATTCACTTTGGAGAAATTCTGAAAGTTAGAAAGAGAAAACAATTTTTTAATATTCTAAAACACACCCAAGAAAGTCATTCAACTGTGGAAGTGCTTCAGTTAAAGAAATGATCATGGTCTGTAGTAAATGTCCCCAGGTTCTAAGTCAGTGTGGCTTACTCTGAACAATCAAATGTATATAAAGCATTTCTTAGTTCCTGGAATACTTTAAAAATTAAACTTCATGAAGTGAAGACTAATTACATACTTTAACTTTAATAAACATTCTTAAAAAACTGCCTAGAATTCTTATTCACTTTAATTTAAACATATTTTTGATCCTTTGTCCTAAAGGTATTGTCTTCTCAGGCAAATGTCTTATAGGCATGCCACTTGGCAAAATATAAAGTTAATACTGAAAAACTTTTTACTTTATAAATTTATTTTTCTTTCAAATTCTTTTCTCATTTCTTGTTTTCTGACACAAAAGACTGAGCAGTGACATAAAATAATATATTACCCCCTGGAGAATTACTCATTATCTGTTAGACATTCATCAAGTGCTACTAAGCATTTTAAATGCATAAAAGCATAGCTAGTCAGTGAAAAAAGGCTTCATATAATAGTAGAATGAATATAATGACTTGAAAAAAAAACCTGTCACCATGAGAAGAAAGAGGAAAGTCTTTAGGAAAATATAAAAGACTGAAAGAAATATGACTACCTCATTTATTTCCCAATCATCCTGTTTTGAACAGAGTATTGGTCAAATAATTCCAATTGGGTTTTATTGGAATAATGATGTATCAAAGGGTCATCTTCTAGAAACTGACAGTCTTACTAGTACAGAAAACCTGTGCTGAGAAAATATTGGTATTTGAAATGAATTTTTTTAGTTACAACCTTAAGTTATAATAATAATACTGAAGCCAGAAAAGTTGGTGTTTGTGCTGCCAGTCACCACCAGAACCAATAAGCAGAGACAGGCATTGAATCTTTATGGACACTCTCTTCAGATGGCTGACGACCTGCGAAGACAGTGGGTTATGTACCCTAATAGACCGTCTTACATTTCCTTTCAAGGCAGCCCTTTTTATGAGGAGGAAAAGGTGCAGGGAAGGGGTATGGAATTCAAGGGGGGGGAAAAAGCGTCGATAAGGGATTTGGAGTTCAGAAAAGAGATTAATCAGATAAAAGTTGCAATCTGGCAATTTCTCTAACATTCTTTCATCTATTGACTGATGATTTTCTTTCTGAGCCCTGTGTCCTGTGTCCTGGGTGATTTTCTTCACCTGAGTCCTGGGCTGTAGGATGCCTCTCCATGGAGCACAGTGGCTCAGATACCGTCTTGATCCTTGTGATCTCTTCAGGAGCAAAAAGTTGACTTGCTTGTGGTGTCTTGGAGTCAGGGTGGGTCATACCCTCAGTTACTGAAACAGTAGTTTTTTACGTGCATTAACTATTAAGCTTATTAACTATTACCTGAAACTAAAATTTTCCAACTATTGAGTTCCCCATCAATACCAGTAAGTTTGTATTCTAGGCCAGAATGAGAAAACAGGCAATAAAAGGAACTGGTTGATAGAGAAAGAAACAAAGGGGAAAAAGACTGTTATTTTGAAGCTATTCTTAAAAAATGGGTTTTGTTTTTTTTCAGGGTAGTCTTTCAGGCATCTCATTTCAGTCCTATTGGTATTGTGACTTTCTACAACCATGTGCATTAGTAAGGATTATTTGTGGATATATTTTCCCTCAGGTGCTCGAAATTGCATGGAAATATTCTGTTTTCTTTTGACTTCTTTTTAATAAATATTCTCAAATAAACAAGCAATTTAAATAGTTTTAGATAGCTGGAGCCATGCTCTATTCATTTTATCTAAACACAATCTATGGGGAAACCCAGGTTTAGATAGAGATAAAACGTTAGGTTTTCTAATCTCATGTATTAAAAATAAAGTTTTACCACGTTAATGCTAATCAAAAAAAAAAGCTGGAATAGCTGTATTAATTTCAGATGAAGCAGACTCCAGAAGAGGAAAATTATGAGATAGTAAGAAACACTCTATAAGGATAAAGATGGCAATGCTCCAAGGAGACACAACAAACTGAAATGTATATGTGCCCAACAACAGAACATCGAATACAGGAGCCAAGAACTGATAGAACTGAAAGAAAAAATGAACAGGTCCACTGTTATAGTTGGAGACTTCAGCACTTCTCTCAGTAACTGATAGATCAACAGGCAGAAAAATCAATAACACAACAGTTAAACTGAATTGCACTATTAGTCAATTAGATCTAACTGAAAGTTATAGACTTTTTTATCCAAAAATGGCAAAATACCTGTTCTTCTTAAGCTCACATGGGAAATTTACCAAGATATACCATATTTGGATCACAAAATACTCATTAACACATTTAAAATGACGTAAATCATTGAAGTATGGCCTTAGAACACAGTGGGGTAAAATTAGGGATCCACAATGTAACTAAAATGGGAAAGTCTCTGAACATTCGGCAATTTCAAAACGAACTGCATAAATCAATGAAGAAGTCTCAGAGATTTTTAAAGTATCGTAAACTGAAAGAATACAAAAATGAAACTTATCCAAATTTGTGGAATGCAGTTAAAGCAGTGCTTTGGGAGATATTATAGCATTAAATTCATATATTAGAAAAAAGAAATATGTTAAATTAGTAATGTATATTTCCACCTTAAAAAACTGGAGAAAGGTCAAATTAATCAGAAAATAAGCACAATAAAGAAATAATAATAATTAGAACAGAAATTTAGGAACTGAAAACAAGAAAATGGCAGAGAAAAAGCAATGAAACCAAAAACTGGCTCTTTAATAAGATCAGTAAAATCCTAGCCAGGCTAACCAAGAAAAAGAGAAAAGAATTATGAATTATCAATATCATAAGCACAAGAGGAATCATCATTAGTATTTTGTGGACATTAAAATAAAGGAATACTATAGACACTCCTATACTCACAAACTTGATAACTTAGGTAAAATGGAGCAATTGTTTGGAAGACTCAAAGTACCAGACTCACACAAGGAGAAATAGATAACCTGAGTAGCCTAATATCAATTAAAGAACTTGAATAAATAATTAATAATCTTCCAAAAAAGAAACCCTAAGGGCTCCATGGTTTTAACAATGAATTCTACCAAACTTTTAAGGGAGCAGTAATAGCAATTCTCCAAAATCTCTCAGAAAATAGAAGTAGAGAGAACACTTCATAACCTGTTCCATCAGGCCAGCATTAGCATACCAAAATCAGGAGAAGATACTGCAAGAGAGGAAGAGTAGTGATCAGTAGCTCTTAGGAATATATGTGCAAATATCCTTAGCAAAAAACCAACAAGTGTAATACAAAAATTTATGGAAGTTGTTATACTTCCATAAATTATTCCAGGTCAAGCAAGTAGGAATTAGTCCAGGTACTCAATGCTACTTCAACATTCAAAAATCAATTAATGTAATGTACCATGTAAAAAATTTAAAGAAGAATAAGCATATCAATTAAATCAGACAAAAAGAACTAGTATACCAATTAAAACAGACAAAACAGTTGATAGAATTGAATATTCATTTATTTATAAAAACTCTCAAGAAAGTAGGAATGGAAAGTAATTTTCTCAGTTTGATAAAGAGCATGTGCAAAAGGTCTTAGCTAACATCATACTTAATGTTGAGAAGCTGGAGGCTTTCGTTCCCCCTTGGACAGGGAGTGGAATGGGAGTTTGACAGAGTTTTCCCAAACTTTTTCTGTAAAGGGCTGGATAGTAAATATTTCAGGCTTTGTGGGCCATATGGTCTCCGTCACAGCTACCATCTATGCCACTGTAGTTGAAAATTAGCTACAGACAGTACTTAAACAAATGAGTATGGCCGTGTTCCAGTAGAACTTTATTTATTGAAACAGGCAGTGGCCCATGATCTTAGTGTATGCACACCTGTTTCAAGTGCTTGCTCTCATTTTTGTACTTACTTCATTGTGGATTAGGACCCGTTTGCGAACAGGCAGTGATCTCACATAGAATGATGCTGATCCAGTAGAACTTCAGGAGCACAGCTACCAAATAGGGAGATTTCTGATGTCCCAAAGTCAAGTCCACAGGTTTTCACTATTCCCCAGTAATTGACCAGATAACCATGGTGCTGTACTAAATTCTAGGAAGTTCTGTAAATGGAACATGCCTGGATGTTCTATAGTAAAATAGGCCTTTTTATGTTTATTTTGTATTGCAGATCTGTTCCAGTAAAGCCTTGGCCACTCCCTTCCTTTCCCTTTCTCTCCCAAGTTGAAAGAAAACATAAACAATACATAACGTCCAGTTTCAGACAAAATTTTCAGTGTTTTCAAATTTAACAGTTACAGCCTAGTAATAGTTAAAAAATGGAACTGATCAATCAGTTGCATTGTAATGATGATAACTATTCACATACCTATGTGGCGAGTTCATCTCTAGCAGCCTATTCTTGAAAATCACAGCATACCAACAATGACAGATCTTGGAGACTCATTTATCAGATTTACAATATAAATTGGATATTATCTGAAGTATTTTAAAAGCATGTGAATGGCAAGAACAATGAACTTGTAAATAACTTGGAGAAAACAATGAACCAACGCTCTGAATTTTGAGATCCAAGATTTTCTTGTACAAGTTCTTCTTACTTATCTCTAAGAAGAAATTCTAAAATAAGATCAGGAGGCTGCCAGAGGGTCCCACTTTCCATTCGTCATCTCACATTGTGTTTGGTCATGCAGACATCTCTGAAAATACATGTAAATATGTACATACATCTGATCTACCCGAGTAAACATGTATATAGTTATTTGGAGCCAATAAATGCTTACGTCAGTAAGCTGAGTAAATTGTAATTTTTCCTTTCAAATCCAACCTTTGGACAAACTTGCCTCATGTTCTCCAGTGGGGGAAAAACATGAGGACAAGGAGCTATTACAGGTGGAAGTCTAATGGATGCCTTATAATATAAGCTTTCATTTAGAGTCTCAGTATGAGAAGTGTGCCTGGTGAAGAGATGAAAATAGATTTACCGCCGCATCTCAGCAAGAGCACTATTAGTGACCACTCAGAGGATCAGGTCAGTGTCGGGGCGAGAGAGAGGAAGGTGTGTGAGGGCTATTATGAGAGCGTGTCGCACACATGAATTGATGTAAGATAAGATAGTATCATGAAAAACATCAGTATTTGACTTGCTAGTGATCAGGAAAATTAATTGCAATCTCTACTTTTATTACGTAATTACACATCTCAGTTTGTTGAAAGCTTTTGTGAAATACTGCCTTTTCAAGATACATATACATATATACATATTCATATGCTCCAGTAAGAACATGTGTATCCTGCTGTGTAATACAATGATCTAGGAACACAATATTTCTGACAAATGAGCTTAAAATCTTTTTGGGAACTATAAAACTATTTCTTACAGAATTCTCACAACAGTATGGCTGAAAGTAGTCTAATTGTTAAAGAATATCTGTCAGGAGACAATCAAGTTTCTTCATCCTTAGATGTTATTCTTTTTTCCACTCGCGAAGAATTATAGAAATTGCACCTCAAATAATGTCGAAAATTGTTTGCTGAAATTTGTTCTAGTACAGCTTTTAAAAGATGTCATTGAATAAATGCAACTTATTGCTGAATTCATTATTGAATAAATGCACCAGTGGCACTATTGTATAGATTCCAGCTGGCGCCTTAGAAATGACACAGACAAAAAATAAAAGCATACACATTTACTAGCATGTACATTGTGCACACACAGAGAAGACACTCAGTTATTAGTAATTCAAAGGGATAGTTACAATTTGGGGTCTTTATATCTAAAAGTAGGAGAAAGGAGGGGAAGAAAGAGCATTTATAGAAAAGTAAATGACTTTTTGGAAATTGTCCCTTAGAAGAATAGAGGGGGATATGATACTTTGGGACAATGACTCTCTTGATGTGATGCTGATTTCTCTCTGAAAGAGGATGAGAATTGCTCCAGGGAAGGGATTTATGAAAATTGTAGTTTTATGGGAGGCTCTGCTTTTAGACAGATAAGGGATTTTAGGATCTCAACTGCCTTCGACTTAAAATAATTCTTATACCAAAGTACATATATTTGGCATATTTTGGGGTGACATAGCCTGATCTCTTCCAGTATGTTATTATTTTTACTGTGAATATCTAGGATTACCTTTAAAAATATTATAAATAGTAACATTCCAGAAAGGTAGCAGAGTTAAATTTTATAGGTAAAATTAGTGGCTTCCATGTTAACAATGAATCAACTAGTTCCATGATAATTTGACAGCTAGGCCCTATTAACATAAGTAACGTAAAGAATAAAGGAAGCAAAACCTATAAAATAAAAATATTGAAATTCTAACAGGCATTTAAAATGACTTGAATAAATGCAAAGGTATATCAGGTCCTTGGATAGGAAAAGCCAATGTTATTCGTTTATCTTCCCATATGTGATTTATACATTTAACATTTTTTCTAGTCATGGTTTTATTTTCATTCTTACTGTCCAAAATTTATTCTCCAGACAATAATTAAACAATTTTTAAAAGGCAAAAAAAAAATCACTATGCTCTTAAAAAATAGTTCAAGGGCTTTCTAGCTTATTTCCAAAATTCCGATGAACATCAACAATTGCTAGATGATTCAGTGCATTTGCTCCTTGTGATATATCGCTCCACTGAGACTGCCACCTACAGATTCTGCATTTCTCCTGCTCTCCTAGTGAGACAGGGTAGTAAGAGACTAGGAAAATCCTTTGGCAAATGAAACATGGAAACTGAGACCTGCAGCTGAACAAAGTTGCCAAGCAATTTACAGCCCAGTACAGAAGGCCGCCTCTCTAGTGATGACATCTGGGCCTCAGCGGTCTTTCAGCTCCACACCCAGAAAAGCAGCAAAGCCAGGACCAGCTACAGTGACTAATGACCCCTCTGCCCTGTCACTGACCAATCAGCCGAGACCATGATCCTGAAAGAGCACACCTAGAAAACTGGTGAATATCCTACTGAAACCATCGCCTGACGCTTCCCCTAAGATTCCTGCCTGCAACAGAGAGAAGAAAGCCTCAAGACAAAGGACCCAGCCTGTGAGCTTTCCCTCTGAGGAGCAGCCCAAGCCATTCCCATTCCGCTCTTCTTCCCCTACAGGCACACATCTCTTAAACTCAAAGAGACCCCTTGAGACTTGTAACCAGGGGAACAGTGGTCAGGACCAACTCCTCCCAGGCTTCTCCCCTGAACCTGTCTCCAAGGCCCCCTTTTCTCTGACTCCCTGTGAGCTCAGGCAGCCCAGCCTATGCTCTCCTGTTGCTTCTTCTATGTTGAGCCCTTCCCTGTTACACTGTCCCCAGCTGTAATAAATGGATTCTCATAGTCACCTGGACTCGTGCTGTAAAGTTGTTCCTGCACAAAGTCAAGAACTCACACACTACTGGCTGGCCCTAGACAGACCCACTCAGGGCCAGGTGCCCTGTCTGCTGACACTGGATATCTGCGGTCATACTTCCTTAGTTCATCGTCTTCATGATGCTATCAGTACTTAAGTTTATCTTGTTCATATTTTCTCCTTTTTTTTTTTTGGTCTAAGATAAAAATGTAAGGTCCAAAATATCAGGCACAGAGTACCTTTTTAAAAGTTTGAAACTATTTTAATTACCTAGCAGGAACTTAATACCTGTTGAATAGATAAATACATTTGTAGTTTAATAATTTATAGAAAGAATTTCAAGCAAATTTTTAAGATGTGGTGGTTTAGAATTTTTGTATTGATGGAACTAAATATGCCAAAAATAAGTTAATGGCTTTACAAAACACCTTAGTATATCCTGAAATCTTTATAGAAGTAGGGAGATGTGCTATTAATAAATGTGACTTTATTAAGCATACTCATTAGCAATGCAAATTTAAAGCCACTTGTGTCATTATGAAGCAGTGCAAAGAAATTAATAATGAAGTTATTGAAGGTATTAAGAGTGGGAATTTAACCTTCATTATTTACAGTTATAATAACAGCCAGGAGAACCAGTTTCTACAAAGGTGACCTTCATTTGATTTTTGAAAATTTAGCCTCAAAACCTTCTATAAACCATAAAATTAAGCAGTGCCCATTATTTGAAAAATTATGTACATACATAATCAGAATTAATCAGTGATTGCTTAAATTAAGGTTTTATATATTTTTATTAATTAAATAAAAGCATTCCTTTGTTCCCCATTAGTGTTTTTACCTATTGGATGACCCTTTAATTGCTTGGTGGATGTACTTTCACATTTTTTTTGTGCAAATGCAAATAATATCTTTACATTTTTTTCCCTATTGCTGTATACTTCTCAACATGTGTCAGGTTATATTTTCCATAATGTATTGCATCTTGTTTTATAAATCTAGTATTTTGTGGGCATTTTCTGTGTCAGTACATAGATTTCCTTCATTCTTTGTAATGACTGTATACTGTTTCTGGACTAGTTTTGACTAAATTGAGATCTTAGTTAGATGGGCACGTTTAATGTGTTCTAAGCTGAATGGCAGGCTGAGGCAGAATAGAACATTCCAAAATTAAATAGTCGGATGTGGTGGTAACAGTACAGAGGCAAGAGGGTATAGGAAATAAGTGGACAAAAAGAATAAGAAGAGGCAGCTTACTTGTGAGGAATGATGAAGGCAGAATAAAGCTAACAATTTGTAGGTGGATGACAGGGGATACAGAAGTCAAAAAATGAAATGATGGTAATCGGAGTCTTTATATGATTGAAAATATCATATAGTTACAGAAACACATGTTGAAATGAGAATATAAGGCAAATATGTGGGCTTTAAATGTTGTATAAGTTATAAATACACTATATTTGGAAAGCTGAAGAACATGAAAGAAAACATTAATATGTTTGGAGAGGTCCATGAGTTTATATATGTATTTATTTTACTTGAATAAAGATAAAATTTAATTTTATAGTTGATATTTTAAAATATGAAATAATATATCACTCAGGAAGATAATTGATCAGGAAATGCAATGTGCCATTTGAATTAATTTATTATTACCAATATTTATTCTGTCCTTTTTCAACATCATTATGTTGCCAATATAAGCTGGTGTCTTTTCTATCTCTCTCACAACTCAAAGAGGAAACAAAGATAACTTTTTCCTTTAGGATCTAGTGCTATTCAAAAAAGATTTGTTGCATATGAAGTCATCTTCTCCTTAAGATGGAACAAAAAGACTGATTTTTTTTTCTTCTTTTCCCTATCTTTGAACTTAGGTTTATTTTAGAATATAGTCCTGTGAGCAGAAGAGTATGATTTACTATTTTTCTTGTAGAGACATGAAGACAAGGGGCATGGGAAATTAATAGTGATTCTGATTTCATTTTATCAAGGAAAATAATTACTTGCTAGAATATAGAGTAATAAAACCAAATTCAGAGAAGGTTGGTGTTGGCCCTGACAGCTGCAAAATCACCAATGGATAAAGATTATTTTTGGGATCACAATCAGTTTCACTGATATTCAGGAAAAACCAGCTGAGGCTAGGCAAGATTTGTTCTTTGTAGTTAATATATTGAGTTAATCATATTTTTTACTTTTTGTATTTTATGAATCTTTTACTTCTTGGGCCCCGTCGCCAGTCTGGGAGTCTGGCCAACCCCTCCCAGAGTTAGCTGACACCCAGAGGTGGTAAACAGTGTGTCTGCTGGCATTCTTTCATATGCAGACCGGGCAGTTCAAAGCTGTGTACCCAGCAGCTGCTTTATCTGACTCTCACACACCAAAACAATATTACCTCTGCCCTAAATCATACCAGGGCCAGGTACTTGACAACTAGAGACCGCCTCTATAACCCAGGGTACACCAAAAGTATTCAAATCATCCAGTTCTCAGTTTGCTCAAACTTGCTACCCTGCCTTACAGTGTTCTTTGTGCAGAAACCACAACAAATGCCCCACCTGGGCAGTGCTTTCCCCTTCATTCCTTCTGCCACCCAGCAAACCCTGGAACTGCCCCCTGCCCCCTGCAGGTGAGGCATGCCCATTCTTTTCTCTTGGTAATTTTAAGTAACTTCTTTCAAAGGCAGTTGTCTCCATGCCTGCCACCATAACCTGCAGGACTAAAACAAACCCTGAGAGCATTTTAATACATGTATGAATTCATTGTTCTCCAGAAATGGTATCTGTTTTCTACGAGAAGATCAGAATGAAAGAGTGGCTATTCGGACTCTTTTGACTGTGACCCTTGACAGTTGCCCTGGGACTTGAGTGTCTTGGCTGTATGTTTACAATGAAAATAGAAGCAATGAAGTTAAAAAGGAGAGAGAGAGAGCGAGTGATTCTTTGACCCTAGCATGTGGAAATACATCTGGAAATATGCTGTATTTGGTATTATCAGTTCTCTGAAATTGAGGGGTCATACACTCATCTCACATTACTTTTGATAGTTAAAATTTGAAGTTATATCTAGCAAACATCAAAGCAATAAAATTCAGGGCTATTTATCTTTGCCAAAAACATAGGTTCTGCCAATTAGAGACTGCACAATTATTAAAATTTAACAAGCACAATTGATTGCTGGGGAATAACTCTGGCCAATTCATATAAGATCCCTGAAATTTGCCTTTTTATATTTTTGCACTCTACAATGAATCAATAACAGTTGATTTTACCAAGCAATCAACATTCTTCAAGATGTTGCGGAAATAAAAATCATATAAATTGCGTATTATTAATGAAGAAGCTAATCTGCAGGGCTACATACTATATGATTCCAACTATATGACATTATGAAAAAGACAAACTGTGGTTCCATAAAAAGATCCGCTTTTCAGGGGTGAGTGGGAGAGAAGGATGAATGGTGCACGCAAGATTTTTAGAGCAGTGAAAATATTCTGTGTGGTACTATAGTGGTGGGTGCATGTCTTTATATATTTGTCCAAACTCATGGAATGTATAGCACCAAGATTGAAATGTGAAGTGTGGCGTTTGGGTAATTATGATTTGTCAGTGTAGGTTCGTCAGTTGTAGCAAATGTACCAATCTGGTGGGGGATGTTGATAGTGGAGAGGCCGTGTTGGGGGCAAGGAGTAGTATTTGGGAAATCTCTGTACCTTCCTCTCAATTTTGCTGTGAACCTAAAGCTGCTCTTAAAAAAAAGTCTTTGAAAAGATCATACGAATAATCTATAGCTGTTTGGCTTAAGACTGGGTGTTTCATTGTGTTACTATTGATGTTTAGCTAGATATCGATAAGAGAAGGAGAGCAAAGGGAACTAGACGTTCAGCTTAATAAAATGGGAAGCATAAGTCTGCTTGCTAACCAGGAAGCAACAGCTTCACACCCCAGGGGACTGCAGCATTTCTCCCCCAAGAGCATTAAGACTCCTCCTTTCCCGCTCCAGTAACAGACTGTTGGGATCTCAGGAGGAGTTGCTGGACCATAGAGGCCTGTCATTCGAACTAGGGGGTGCACCTATCAAAGCCTGCAAAATTTTGTGAAGTTGGTTGGATTTTTTGAGAAACCACCTGGTCTGTCCCCAATCCAAGATCCTGGTTATAAGCCCTGGGGGACAGAGAAATGCTCCCTCTCTCTCTGTCTCTTCCCTCTCCTCCCACCACCCAGTGATGCACTTGACCCCTTTATTCATTCACTATCTTGCCCAGGGGCATGCGACCATGTGCCCTAGCAGCTGCATGGCCCAGGCTCTGCTGCAGGCTTTAAATTAAATTAAATTAATTTCCTAGAATTAAAAAAAGCAATGGTCGTTTGAGCGATATGTAAGCGAGAGTGGATGTTTTAAACAAGTTCATCGTAATGAAAAAGACACAAAGGGTCCGGACATCAAGACAGACCTTACTTGGTGTTATAAGTAATAATTTTAGGTAGTCCTCACCAGTCTTGAAAATTCTGTATTTAAAGGTCTATTCCCTTGTATTTTGGAAGTGTGGAGGTGGTGGAGATTTTTTAGGGGGTGGGTTCTTTGTTTTATCTTTGATTTTCTTCTGTGGATACTACCTCCTGGGGAAGCTAACTAATGAATCTACTATTAGTTTCAGGTCACTTGGTAAAGTGTTGATTGACAACTATTTGAAAGCACAGCTCTGTTGGAATGCTACAAAATAGAGAGATCTGATTCAGGGTGGAAGCGGCATCCGTTTTGGAAATCATGGCAGGTTCGTAGAAGGATCTGAAAGTGTAAAGGGAGACCATCGGAGCTTGCCTTCCTTGTTCGTATATACCCTTAGTTATTGGTTGCCTCCATCCTCATATTAAGCGTACATGCCTGTTAGAAACTTGATTTTCGACAATATTTCATGATATTCCCCTCCCTACCTTCATGAATGTCAGTACTTACACAAAAGATTTTGAAACAGAGAGTTCCTTGGAACTTTGGAAACTACTTAGGATATAATTTTCACACTGTATTTAGAAATCCACTAGAAAGTGAACTAGTAATAAGTGAGCAGGCAGAGGGCTCTCATCAGGGGCACTCAGCGCAGCCGTGATGTGAAGAATCAAGTAGCATCTTCTTTTAGTCACAGTTGCTTTTCTACCATATGCTAACAATTAGCTGCCTTTCCTCTTGTGTTAGGTTCCAGAGAGAATCCCACAAGGAGCACATTCTTTGAGATACTAACATTTTTCACTGTTATTACTAAGCTGTCTTTTGCATGAGGTGACTCAGTTCACATTATGAGCCCTGTTTGGGGGCATTATTATAACTGAATAAAATAAGCCCAAACATTTAAAAATCTTTGATTCTAAAAATTAAATTAAAATTATCATCAAAGTTTGAAATACATCGGTTAATGAATAATTCAATTGAACTTATTAATGAAGTCACTTTCTAGCATGTAACATAGATTTAACACAATCAGGTTTTAAATGAGTTTGAGGATTGCATATTAAAGATTTATTAAGGTTATTGGTCTTTTAGATCTTTAGATAAATTGAACGTAGTAAATTTCAATTCTTAGTTGTAAACCTTTAGGTGGTTATAATTTTTCAATTTAGAATTAATTAACAGCATTAGTTATTCATGAAATTTGTATCTAATTTGTAATTAAATTCTCTCCCAACACTGACATATTTTCTCATTCTCCATAATAACAATTTAATTTTTTGTGATTACTGCATCACTTTGAAATATAAACCCCATAGGGGAGCATTAGCAACATAATCTGCTTAAGAGATTCCCACTATGCCTTTTACCCTGATTTGCCGCAGTCACCACAATAAGCCCAAGACTCCCAGGCCCTCATTTCATCTGGACACTAATCATCTTGCAGTTCGGTGTATTCCCCAATCCAACCCCATTTTACACCTCTCACTAATGCGTTCTGTGTACCCTCTGGAACCTTAGCCCTTCCTCAACACACTTCCTTTATCACTCATATCTCCCCTGAAATTTCCTCTCACTTTCTTGTCAGAACTGGTTTGCTCTGGAGCTCACTCATGTGGCTCAGCCAGCTCATACACCATTAGATCTGAAATTGTGGTAGTTCTCTCCTGGCTTTGCTTTGCTTTGATAATTCCAGGCTTTTTTTTTTTTTTTTCAGTTCTCTTCTCGAAAATATCCCAGGCTTTGAAGTTTTGGTCTCCGATCTCTGTTATCATAATTGTAGAGGATTTTAATATCCACAAAATGATCTAATATATTGGTTGTTCAGTCTTTCTCCTTTAATGACATCCTCCCACTACCTCAGCCATGATCATATCTAAATATTTTCATTACTGAAAACTTCACCTCCTCTGTAATCATCAAGTTAGTGACCTCCGTCTGTCAGTATCCTCCCTATTTCTCCCAATCATAATTTCTATTAACTAAACTCCAATAATTATTAACTCAACTAGGAGCTCTAATTGATTGATCCTACCACTCTTCTACTGTATCTGCATTTCCTCATGTCCTCAATTGACCGCAGTTTTGAGATTAGATGCTGTTGACCGTATGTATCATCACTCCATTTTATGAGCCGTTTCATGAACCCGTATTACTGTTGATTTTTTCTCTCTTAATCATGTTAACCTGGCAGAATTCCAGCCACGTTTTCATTCAGATCTACCCACGCCATGCCTGCCAGTCTTGTCACATTTTGTAATCATAGTCTCATATATGGCTATTATATTCCTTCTCTTTTTTCAGACATTCAGTATTTGATTCAGATTCAACAGTTGATTTTGCTGCCTATTTCACTCATAAAATAAAACCAATCAAATCAAACCAAAAAAAAAAAATAAAACAAAACCCCAACAAACCTTACTGGTGGTTGCCAGTGGTGAGGGGGGAAAGTGGGGGAATAGGATGAGATGAGCGAAATGTAAGAGAAATATTCTGAGGATGTAAGGTACAACATGATGATTATAGCTAATAATATTTTATTTCATGTTGGAAAGTCTATAAGACAGTAAATCTCAAAAGGTCTCATCATAAGGAAAAAATTACATTTACATGGGGTGATGAATGTTAACTAAACTTAATGTGCTAATTATTTTGCACTATATACATATATCAAAGCATTATGTTGTACATCTTAAACTTTTACAGTGTTATATGTCAATAATGTTGCAAGAAACCTGGAAAAAATTAAATAAATCAGCGGAGGAAATCCACGGGCTGTTAGCACCATATCTGAGCACATATTTTTTCCTTCCTTTATGTAACCCAGACCTCTCGATATTCTAATGAAGTCCCACTGCCTCTTCTAGCCAAGCTCATCACTTCAGCATTTTTCTACTACATCATTCTCTTTAGCATGAAGTTATGTAGTAGTTCTCAGAATAAAAAAGCAAGCCTACCCTTCTGTTCAACTACCCTATTTCTTTGTTTCATCTTCCAGAAAACTTAACAAAAACGTTGCCTGTATTCACTATAAATTTCTTATTTTCCTTATTTCAGTCTATTTAGGTTTTTATTCCCATCGCTTTGCTTAAATAGCTGTGGTCCATGTTGCCATAAATGTTCTCATCATTCCTGAATGTTTAGTATCATAGGAGGCATTTGATCACTCCCTTCATTTTCTTCACTTGCTTTCAGAATAAGACACTGCTTTTTCCTGCTTAAAGGGATTATTTTCCCCTCCCACAGTGATTCTTTTTCATCTTCCTGATCTTTGAACTATCAGGTGCCCAGTCCATGGCCCATTCTATTGTTTTAATCAGTCAGTAGATAATCTAATTCGTTCTTGGAGTGTCTTTTTTATTTTTATTTTTATTTTTTTTACAGGCAATCTCTAAATATATATCTGGACTCCAGCCCTCTTCCCTGAATCCATCTGCCAATTCCACTTTTCCATTTGTATGGCTAATAGGCACTTAAGCTCTAAAGTGACTAAGAGCCATTTCATTGTTCCTAGTTTTCCTTTCCAGATTGATTACATATCAGAAAACAGTAGTTTTATATTTTCAGTTGCTCAGGCGTTAAACCTTAGAGCTGTCTTTGACTCTCATAATTCACATGAATCAATCAACAATATTTGATTTGCGTTCAAGTTCTATGATTAATTCATGCAAATCTTACCACTCGTACTGCTGACTTCCTAAACCAACTTGTCATCCACTTGAAATTGGTTTCCTTTTGCTGCTGTACAAATGCCGTAAATCTCTTCGCTTGAACAATAAACATTTACTATCTTACAGTTCCAAAGACCTTAAAATCAAAGTACCAGGAGGGCTGCATCATTCTAGAGGCTCTAAGGGAGAATCCCTCTCCTTGGCCATTCCAGCTTCCAGAGACTACGTATATTCCTTTGTTTATGGATCCTCCTTCCACCTTCAATGTCAGCATCATAGCATCTGTACCTCTCTTTCTCTCTGACCTCTGCTTTTATTGTCACATCTCCTTTTCTCATTCTGATATTCTTGCCTTCCTCCTATGAAGACACTTGTAATTATATTGAGCCCACTTGGGTAATCCAGCAGAATATACCCACATCAAGATTCTTAGCCTTCTTTTTTTATTGTTGTTCAAGTGTAGTTGTCTCCATGATCCCTCCACCACTTTCCCCTGCCCCACCCTCAATCCTTCCCCGTTTGGCTCTTGCAGTATTACAGATCAAAGTATGTGGTGATTGTCCATGGGTCCTTTATACATGTCACTTGATCCTCCTCCTTCTTTTCCCCCATTATCCCCCTCCTTGCTCCCCTCTGGTTACCATCTTTTTTTCTTTATTTCAGTGTCGCTAGTTATATTTTGCTTGCTTTTTGGTTTGTTGATTAGATTCCACTTATAGGTAAGATCATATGGCATTTGTCTTTTCTGGCTTACTTCCCTTAGCATAATGTTCTCCTGTTCTATCCATGCTGTCCCAAAGGGATTATACCCTAAGAATCCAAAAACACCAATTCAAAAGAACCTGTGCACCCCAATGTTCATAGCAGCACAATTTACAATAGCTAAGTGTTGGAAGCAACCTAAGTGCCCAAAAGTAAATGAGTGGATCAAAAACTATGGCATATTTACACAATGGAATGCTATGTAGCAGAAAGGAAGAAGATTCTTAATCTTTTTTGGGAAGTCCCTTTTCCATGTAAGGTAACATATACACAGATTTTAGGGGTTTAGGGCATTGATGTCTTGGGGGAGAGGCATTATTCTATCACCACACACTTTGATCTGTAATACTGCAAGAGTTCTAAGCTGGTCCCCTCCAGCTTCATCCTTTTCTCTGTTTTCCATGCCAGAGGTCAGATTGATTCCTTAAAACTGGACAGAACTTCAGCTTTTATAAATAACAAGCCAATATTAAAAGACATGAGCTACCTTTAAATTAGTTCATAGACTCAGTGCAATTTCATTTGAATCCCACAGTTTTGTTTTTCCATAAAACTTGCAAGAACTGGTTATGTAATTAATACAGAAATATAAGGATCAGTGAGTAGATAATATGGTTTTTATTTAAAAAGAATAAGAATGCATAATACTCATTACCTTAATGGATTTCTTGCTGTATTATAAAAGTAATAATTAAGATAAAAATTCTATTCCATTGAATGGAGTAGATAAGTAGAATAATTGTGCATATAGAAAGTTTATAAAGAGACCCATACAGATATAGTGATCTGATGTGGTACTGTACAACAGATCAGAGGAAGAGTGGTGGTCTTACTAGGTGTTCCTTGGCTATTACGTATGCATCATAAATAAATTCCTTAAATCATATACAAAATTTTCCATCAATTTAGAAGAAAATATAAGAGAAAAATCTAATGAACAGAGAAATTCTCTTAAACATGGCAGACACACACAAAAACCACAAGCCATAATGGGAACAATTGTGAAATTAACCCACATTAAAATTAAATAATTGCATTTATTAGGGGAATCCATAAAGAATGGAAGTATAAACTAGAAACTTGAAGACAAAATTCGCAACAGGTTTAATCAGTAAGGAAGTAGTATCCCAAATACATAGTTCTATGCATCAATAAGAAAAAGATGAACATTCCTGTAGAAAAGTAGTCAAATAACATGAATACACTTTCCATAGGAGAGATTGTAATAGCAGATCAACCTGCGAAAATATGCATAATCTACTTAATAATTGTAAATGCACAAATGAAGCCACAATATTACCAATTCAAACACACTTGATTGAAAAAATTGAATTTTGACTTTATTAATTTTAATTAATAAAATAATAAAAATGAATTTTTTATTTATTAAAAAATAAAAGTATTAGTGACAATGTGAAACAATGCAGTCTCTTTCATACTGCTGGTGAAGGTATAAATCAGTGAAATAATTTGGAAAACAAGTTGTTCTTAAGCAACAAAGTGAAGATACACATATACTCTGAATCAGCAATTTCAATCCGCCTCTGCCTTATTATACAAAATGTTAAAGGGACTTATCTAAGAAAAAGGAGATATCAAACCTATGAACAGTAAAATGACAACAACTCACAACTATCAACAACTGAACCTAAAAAAACGAAAACAAAAACAAACTAAGCAAACAACTAGAGCAGGAACGGAATCACAGAAATGGAGATCACATGGAGGGGGAAGGTGGAGAATGGCAGAAAAGGTACAGGGAATAAGAAGCATAAATGGTAGGTACAAAATAGACGGGGGAGGTTAAGAATAGTATAGGAAATGGAGACGCCAAGGAACTGATATGTCTGACCCACGGACATGAACTAATGGGGGCAATGCTGGTGGGAGGTGGGGTGCAGAGTGGAGGGGATGAAAGGGGAGGAGAAAACTTGGATAGCTGTAGTGGCATAATCAATAAAATATATTTTAAAAATTTGGTGGAATTCACCAGTAAAAAAATTTATGTATCAGTCATGTTATAATCTATTTGGACATAAGTGTACCTGGCAGGATTTATTGCTACTGCTGTTTCTTATTCATTTAGTCTTTCCCCATTTGATATCTCCATGCTGAATAAATTGTTGTTCGATTAATATAAAAAAATAAAATAAAATATCCCTCTCTGCAGGCACATAGCCTTGCTTCCCCACAGCATACATTTTTTTCTTATTATATATCCTTTCTGATTCATTTTTTTATATGCAACATAATGATCTTGGATTTCTCTTGGTAATCTCATAATTCCCTTTAAAAATCCTCCCTTCAGCATCCAACAGAACGTGACTACCGGTATTTGTGTGCTTGTCCTTTGTTTACATAAGTCTGTGGGGTCACCACTTGAGGACACCTGGAATATCGTGAGGCCCTAAATAGTCAGAGGGTTAAGATTCCTCTGAATAGTTTCACTTTTATTCCACTCATTAATAACTTTCTTCAGAGAACCTACCCGAGTTGTTTGTTTTTGTTTTTTTAGGTTTAGAGTTCGTTTTCTTCTGCAGAACAGAGAGAGAAAGGGATGGAGAAGAAAACTAACCATGAGTTTTCTTTGAAAAAAGCAGGGAGAGACGGGAAGATCACCATTTTTATCATAGTGGGCCTTGGAGTCAATACTTTCAACTGCCTCATTTCATGATATAGCTGCTTAAAATTTCATTTTTTTCTCTCCTCTTATCTAGATGGAAAATTTGAATTTTTCCACTTCTTTTTTTCAAAGTTACTCTGCCTAGTTTTACAGGTCAATAATTCATCCCTCCTATGTTCATTCTAGAATTCAGTCCATCTGTTGGGTTTTTATCTCAACTATTGCTATTCATTAATGACACCATGTGCTCACTTTTTCATGGCTTCATGTGCCTTCTTTCTGCTCCAAGATCTTCCCTTATCTATCTGAAGATATTGACTATGCTTATTTTAAATTATTGCTTATTACTTATGCTAATTCAGCCTCAAAGCTCTAGCTTCTCTTTCTCTCTCAGCTACAGCACACTGAATATATATTTTATTTTTCTGTGAGTTCTTACTCTTTGGGAGCTGTATTCATGGCAGTTGACTGTCTGTACCATGGAGGAACCGCTGAAGGCAGATGCTAGCTGTGCCTTGTGTGATTGTTTTGAGGTAGGAATAAATTGTGTACTGGAAGACAGCCTCTAGGATTTCATTGTGTACCTTTTTTATTATTCTTAATTAAAATCACTTAGCTCCAGGATACAAATTAGAGAGGACAATAATCTGAGGAACAGGAAGATTTATACAGATTACGTTTGGACAACACCTCGAAACTAACCTAGGGGTCCCGGCTGGGTTGGCTACTACTTTCCTGTCTTTCTGTGGCCATTAGGTTTTCACAAAAATATGAAAAAGAGATAATTACACATTTAAAAAATATTCTTGTTTTCATGCCCAGACTATTTAACTTAGGCTAATGTTTCCCTTACCATCTGGTTCCCAAAAATTGTCTTACAGTTTTATTATAGCTTTTATGTTAATGTGATAGATCCTTCATCTTATATTTGGTTTCTGCAAAATGTCTAAAACCGAGTTTAGAAGAGGGAGCCAGCACTGCAAGCCAACTGTCGTCATTAGAGGGACAGGAGGTTGTTCCAGAACAGTAACCTTACACAGGTGACCAAGAAGAAAAAGGCTGGTTTGAAACTAATATCTTCTTGTAACTCTCTGATCTTCCATTGTGCAAACCTAAAAGATTGTTTTCTGTAATATTTTATTTCAACTTATTCTTAGGACCACATTCTTTCCATTCTTACTTCCTTTCTCCTGTTTATTTTTTTTTATTTTTTTGGTTAGGGCTCGTGATGATTAATTTTATGTAAACTTGACTAAGCTGTGGTGCCCGGTTGTTTGTTCAAACACTGGTCTGCTTGGTGCTGTGAATGTATTTAATGGCCGCGGCTGACACTATAATTGGTTGACTTTAAATAAAGGAGTTATTCTTCAGAGTATGGATGGACCTCATCCAATCAGTTGCAGGCCTTAAGAGCAAAAACGGAGGCTTCCTAGAGATGAAATTCTGCCGCAAAGCTGTGTCATCAAAGTCCTGCCTGGATTTTCAGGCTGCCAACCTCCCCTGTAGGTTTAGAATTTACCAAGTCCCATATGCGTGAGCCAGTTCCGTAAAATAAATCTCTTTATACACACACACAAACACACACACACACCCATATGGTTGGCTCTGTTTCTTTGGGAAAACCTGACTGATAGAGGGATCTATGCAGTGGTAAAAGACAGGATTGTTTGATATGACTTAAAACTATAGTAATAAAATCTCTCCTTTTAATTTCTCAACCTTCCATTCAACATTTGTTGTGACCTCCCTAAAATACAGAGATAAGTGTGAAATTCATTAGAGGATCACAGAACATTTCCTGCTTAGTTATTTGCGGAACAGAAAATTGAATATTACTATATTAGTTTATTTTACATAAGAATAGACTTAATTGGGAAGACTAAGTAGAGATCAACTTTGAGATAATAGGTAAAATATTTATTGTCTCCATATAATTTGCAGAAAATCCTTTTTCTTTCCAAATACAATGGCACTGTATTGTTCACTGTCATTTTCAAGCCTTCTGTTCTGCATTTCTCCACATCCACAAGGCTTTATTATTTCCCTTCCCCTCTTTATCTCTTATCACACAACACAAGGTTATTATTATATTCGTTTGCATCTAACACCGCTTTCTTTCACTTTCTCTCCTATTTCTGTCTTTTCCAACCTCTGGATCCTTGGCCTTTTTTCTTCCTACTCTTTTTTTCAGAAATTTAGTTTCTAAGAATTCAAATAATTTTTCTATGTTGTGTTTTCAGAACTATCTACTTTTACTTCTAGAAATGTAAATGGCAACTGTATTTTATGAGATCATTGGTGCACTTTATAAAAAGCATTGGTGCACTTTAAAAAAAACCCCAACAATAATTAGAGCACTAATAAGGAAGGGGGCTAGCAGTTTGAACAAAAGAAAAGTTTATGGGAAGCTCAAAGTAGTCCACCACGCAGTGAGATCACGACAGAATTACAAATTTAAAGAAGAGTGAGAATTTTTTTTAAAAGATTGTTTGTTACTTGTACAAACAATATAGAAATCCCATGCCCCTCTACCTGGGAAGGGAGGGCATTAAAATTGGCATTAGAAGCAACAAATGCGAAAGTATTGTATTTTTGAATTGGCAAATATAAAACTGCCTTTAGAGGATGACAAATAATTCACATATTTCTGAAACACAAATGTTAATATATTTCTCACCTGCTTTATTTTAAAATGCTTATTAGACTTAAGGCTTATAGTGGGTGGAAAAATAAGTCCTATAAATCTTTTAACATTATTTATGAAATTATTTATATTTATATTGAGCTGATAAATTATAGTGATAATAAGCAAAGTATATACACAGAAAAGCAGGTGAGATTAAATTTAAAGTAGTTTCAAGAACTCCAAGGATATTTATGATGAAATATACGATGATTTAATTTTGGATTCAGATGAATTTGGTAAAAGAGGTGTCAGACTAAGTTGAAGTTATGTGTGTGTGTGTTAATGATTTTGGAAAGACTGCAGATTTTACTTGAATAATTTATATGTAATAAGATATATTTCCTTCTAGTAGTATTTCATGCATACCAAAATCAGCATATTAAGTGAATATGTCCTCAGTACAAAATGTACCATTTTAATAACATGATACAATAAAATTGCTGTTTAATTTCAGGGACTTACGCACCTGATTTGATAGTACATTCTAAATTAAATAGATAGCAAATGTTTTCTCCATGCTTCCAATATAAAAAGAGGCCAAAACATTTGCATATGAAATATATTAACTGTCATGAAATGCTTATCTTCACAGCCAGTTTCAGCAGACAATATTTCTTCAATCATGCAGTCAGAATTCAAAAGGAAATTTAGTGGCAATTTTATGTAAGGACATTGTTATCTTCATTCTGGAAAAAAACAATTGGGACACTATTTCTGCCAAGGAGATTCAGGAAGCTCAAACCTGCCAGTTATGCAAATTAATTCCAAACAACTCAGACGTCATTCAAGGGCACCATGTTTGTAATGGTTTTCTTTCACCCTGACCATCTTTGTAATTGTGCAGTTAAAAAGATGTTATATTTCCCACCCATTTAACATCAGGAAGAAACTAATGAAACTCAGCGGTAACTGTTTTGATGACAACATTGAAATTGTTAGAGACTTTGATGGAGAAATACCATTTTTCCCATGATGCATTTGATTTCACTAGTTGCTTCCTTTCTCTCTCACTGTCTCGATTAGCAGTAATGATGGGCTACATTGGTAATCATTATCATTGCATGACAAGGGAAAGTATTGTAGATTTTGGGGGATTGTCAACATCCAATAAAGAATGTGTACTTCTTTTCTCTATATTAATTCATAATCATATGAGAGCTATTCAGGATTTAGGTTGATAAGATCCAAACTTTACCTTTATTATTAAAGTGAAGAGCATGATTTTATGTATGTGTGAAGAGAACTTACCACTACTTACTTCTGGTTTCAGCTTCATAACCACCTTACTTAAGGTTACCATTAGAAAAATCACAGGATTTTCATGAGAGAATGGTTGCATGCATCTTACGGCCAGGCAGCTCCCAGAAAATAAATGATGGAGCAATGCTTTCTCACTAAGATCCCCTAAACTTACTGTTACTAGATTTTTAATGCTGCCTTAAAATCACCACTGATGTAGCAGCTTAAAACAGCACTAATATTATCTCACATGTGGGTCAAAAGTCCAGGCCTGGCTAACATGGGTCCTATGTTCAGTGTTTCACATCTCAGATGGAGATGTTGGCTAGGGCCAAGGCACAGGTTCCTCTTCCAAGTTCATATGGCTATTGGCAGAGTTCATTTTCTTGCAGCTGTAGAACACATGGCAGCTTGCTTATTCAAAGCCAGATGGAAAACCTCTCTGATAACCAACAAAAGCCTAAACAGTCTTTTAAGGACTCTACTGATAAGATAGGCCCACCCAGAGTAATCTTCCTTTTGATTAACTCAAAGTCAAACTGATTAGGGATTTTACTTATATCTCCAAAATGCTTTCACCTTCACTGTATAAAGTAATATCATCATGAGAGTTAGTTCCATCATATCCATAGCTTCTTCCTACAAACAAAGAGGAGATGACAAAGTACATTAACACCAGGGGACTGAAATCTTTGGGGCCTTTGTAGAATTCTCCCCACCACACTTAACATAAAATTCACTCTTTTCTTCAAGCAGTTAATATGGGATGAGGAAAGAGTTCAAGAGTTTACCCTAACTAATTATATTTTCATTAAAAAAATGAAGCTAAGGGAAAATGAGGATATTTTAATATTTTATTTAAAACATTTGTTGAGTTATATTTTCCTAGTAAAAACATATTATTATTCAATATGTATTCCAAATGTTTTCAATTAACAGGAATTCAAGAAGGATACAACTCATAATATTATAGTTTAAAACTGTCATGCCCCTGTATTGAAGCTTCGATATGGTTTGAGCTAATGATACATAAAAGTTTAGAACTTTGGATGAAACAATCTAAGGCATTGTGCTTCATTTCCAGTTTTACAGATCCCAGTTCTCTGGTGTTATTCTCTATCTTTTCATCTGTTTTCTTCCATCTCTCCCTCTACTTCATTAAAATTATTAAATATAAATATTATAAAATTCTTGTTTGCTATTTCTAATATTTAGATTACCTAGAGATTTACTTCTATTGTCGATATGATATTTTCTCTTGTATGTTTCGTTATTTGGTCCCTTTTTTTTTGGCAAGTCTAATAATTTTTTTGAGTATCTGATATTGCTTAAATAGTAGAGGTTTCAAATTGTGCTACCTTCCTTCAGGGAGGGTTTATGCTTTCCTCTGTCAGGAAGGCAGAACAGGTGATTGATGCACTTAATCTAATCATCGACTTACTGAGCTTGGGACGGGCTAGAGTGGCGGTTATAGCGTGTTTAACAACCGCTTCTCAGCAGGTCCCTCTGGTGATTCCAACTGAGAGCCATAAATATTTGCTGAGGTTAGTTCCCCAGTGGGTCCTGAACGTTACAGTCGTTCTCTATTCAGCACAGTGAGACTACAGAAGATTCTTCTGCTTTTCAGGAGTGTTGGATCACCCTCTTCACCTCTTACCTACATAAGTCATAATACTGAAAACATCCTGAGGAAAACAATATCTATACTAGAGCTCATTTCTGAGACTCTCATTTTTATCAGAACCTCAGCCATCCAGTCTCCAAATTTCGTGTTTTGAGTCCCACGACACCAAAATGTATGCTGATTTCTCTGACTGAACTGCAGTCCTCTTCTCAGTCATTCTTCTACAACCTCAACCTCTTTCCATGTACCTCAAAACAGAAACACCGTAAAGAAAAAGTGGATGCGGAATAGCTACTCAGCTCTCAGCAGTCCCTTTGTACAGAATGTAGGGCTTTTGCTGTGACCTCAGCAGCGTTATGCAGCCTTTAAATTAAAAAAAAAATGAACGCATTTGCAGGGTGTTTTTTTTAGCTTTTCTAGTTTATTTCCATGGAAGAATTGTTTGGCTACGTACAAACTACACTATCTTAGCCAGAAGAAGTTTCCTGTTCACACCGTTTTAAAAGAGCCTGTATCCTTGCTTGTAGTTAACAAGCAAGATCATGGGAATACTGAATTTAAAGGTAGAAGTTTAACTCCAGAAGTAAAACGAAGCGGGTGAGGTAGATAAACTTACAGCTATTGCCTATGTGTCTCACCTTCTATCACCAGAGTCAAAGATTAAGTACTAAATCATTTGTACAACGACATTTCTCAGTCCTATTTTAAAAATCACATCTAGTCTGATTGGCATGCTGCCACGTAAATTTTATATGTATGTATTTGTCTTACTATACATATATTACTTTTTTAAATGCCGACATTCTGATTTGATTTTCTTGAGGCATATTAAATTAGGTTTATGCCCAAAGATGGAAGTATTCTAATGCTACTTTAGGAATAAGAGCGGTGTAATAGCTTTTTATTTTTAAGACTGATCAGTCTTAAACAAGTATGTTTTAATCATGAAATGATAATAATGGTAATTTCAGTTTCTTCATGGGAACAAAGACCAATGAAGGAAAGCCTCCGTTCTGCTCTCTCCCACTGCCCCAACTTTCCCTTCTACACTGTGTGATTCGCCGTGTGTGTATACAAGCAGCGTCCATCTCTCCCATTTGAAAATAAAGCAGTACAAACTCTTATTGACCTGACATCCACTTTCACTCCCATCCCGTTTCTCTGCTACCCTCTGAAATAAAATGTCTGGAAAGAATCCTCCCTACTCTTTTGTTTCTGATTTTTCTTCCTCTGTTTTCTCTTAAGCATACTCCAGCAGGTTTTCACGCTCACAATTCCATCCAACCTGCACTTATCATTGTCACTAAAGGTTTCTGTGTTGCTAAATCTAATATAATAATCTGCTCTCTGCCTACATCTCATTTTACTTCTTAACAGTGTTTCCATCCCCTCTTAACATCACACTATGGTTTCCTTTATGTAAGTGCAGGAAGACTCTCATTCAGTGTTCCCTGAGCTTCCCATTCATCGCACTCACTCATCTCTTCCTACCTTTATAAACTTATCCAGGTAAATACCATCTGTGTGGCAATGACAGCATCTTTGCTCAGGGTCCTCTCTTAATCTGAAGACTTATATATACAATATCCAGGTGCTGGGAATATAAAGAGAGAGAAATATATGAGTTATTTATTTATTTATTTTCCATCAGCATTTATCCCCCATTATTCTTTAAAATACCTGGTCTAAAAGACAAAGAAGTACTTTGTCAGATGACTTTTTAAAAAAGTATATTTTATTGATTATGCTATTACAGTTGTCCCATCTTTTTCCTCCCCTTTATTCCCCTCCTCCCTGCACCTCACCCCACCAGCATCCACTCCCCACTTAGTTCATGTCCATGGGTTGTACATAGAAGTTCTTTGGCTTCTCCATTTCCTATACTGTTCTTAAGCTCCCCCTGTCTATTTGGTACCTAACAATTATGATTCTAATTCCCTGTACCTTTTCTCCCATTCCCCCACCCCCCACCACTGATAACCCTCCATGTGATCTCCATTTCTGTGAATCTGTTCCTGCTCTAGTCGACTGCTTAGTTTGTTTCTGTTTTTAGGTTCAGTTGTTGATAGTTGCGAGTTTGTTGTCATTTTACTGTTCATAGTTTTGATCTTTTTCTTAGATAAGTCCTTTAACATTTCATGTAATAAGGGCTTGGTGATGATGAACTCCTTTAACTTCACTTTATCTGGGAAGCACTTTATCTACCCTTCCATGCTAAATGATAGCTTTGTTGGCAGAGTAATCTTGTATGTAGGTCTTTGCCTTTCATGACTTTGAATACTTCTTTCCAGCCCCTTGCCTGTAGGATTTCTTTTGAGAAATCAGCTGATGGTCTTATGGAAACTCCTTTGTAGGTAACTGTCTCCTTTTTTCTTGCTGCTTTGAAGATTCTCTCCTTATCTTTAGTTTTGGGTAATGTAATTGTGATGTGCCTTGGTGTGTGCTTCCTTGGGTCCAACTTCTTTGGGACTCTCTGAGCTTCTGGACTTCCTGGAAGCCTATTTCCTTCACCAGATTGGGGAAGTTCTCCTTCGTTATTATTTCAAATAAGTTTTCAATGTCTTGCTCTTCCCCTTCTCCTTCTGGCACCCCTATGACTTGGATGTCAGAGCATTTAAAGTTGTCCCAGAGGTTCCTTAGCCTCTCCTCATTTTTTGAATTCTTGTTTCTTCATTCTGTTCTGGTTGAAGGTTTCTTTCTTCCTTCTGCTCCAAATCATTGATTTGAGTCCCAGTGTCCTTTCCTTCACTGTTGGTTCCCTGTGTATTTCTCTTTATTTTACTTTGCATAACCTTCACTTTTTCCTCTATTTTGTGACCATACCCAACCATTTCTGTGAGCATCCAGATTACCAGTGTTTTGAACTCTGCGCCTGTTAGGTTGTCTATCTCTTCATCACTTAGTTCTCTTTTTGGAGCTTTGACCTATTCTTTCATCTGGGCCATATTTTTTTGTCCCCCCTTGTGCTCCTGTTATGTCATAAAGGGTAGAGCCTTAGGTATTCACCAGGGTGGGGCAACCCACATGCTGCTTTGTGGCACTGTATGTGGGGGAGGGGTCAGAGAGGGAACAATGCTGCTTAGTCAGCTCGTTTTTCACTCATTTCCCCCACTACCCACAAGCAAATTGGGACCTTTTGGTGCTGGTTCCTGGGTGGGTGTGGGCTTGTGTACGTTTCAGGACCCTGTGGGTCCCTCCAGTGAACTCTTCTGTGAGGCTGGGAGTTTCTCCCGCCGCCACAAACCCCGCAGGTTTTACAGCCAGAGATTTTAGGCTTTATTTCCGGGCGCTGGAGCCCTGTGTTGCGCTGCCTGTCTTGCTCCCCAGTCATTCCTCCCGGGTTCATGTGCCCATGAATGTGGTACTGCCCAGTCCACCAGCCTCTCTGCCTTGCCTCACATCCCCTCCACCCCAGCCTCTGGTCTCCGCCCCTCCTGCCAGTCTGGGTGAGTGTTTCTCCTTGAACTCCTTGGTTGTCAGACTTCCATAAAGTTTGATTTTCTGGAAGTTCTGGTTGTTTTTTGTTTTTAAATTTGTCGTTGTCCTTCTTTTGGTTGTGTGAGGAGGCGAAATGTATCAACCTATGCCTCTATCTTGGCCAGAAGATGATGACAGTTTTTTAAAAAGGTCTGCATTATGTAAAAAATCTTAAAATAACATCGTATATAAATGTTAATATCGAAAGAGGCAAAGGTGTTTATAGAAAGAGAGATGACTTAAGCATGTGGGATACATCAAACACTTTTAAAATCTATCGAATATTGTTTAAAATAATTATAATTAAATGTCTAGATCAGTGGTATAATTGTTGATTTTAAATGCATGTAGTATAATTTTGCATTGTACAGAAATATACTTTTCAAATGTAATAGATGACTGGTAAAGTGTCCTCATATTGATGTATTTCATAATCCTAATTAAATAATTTTTTCTTGTGGCCTTTCTTTTGTGATATTTTTATTATATCATAGAAGAACTATATATATATTTAAATATATATGTTATATAAGACTATTTTTATAAACACAAGCACACATGCATACCATGTGCAGTAATACACGTAATGGGACAAGAACACTGAGAATTAATCATTTTGTATCATTATTGTTTCCTATGTCCCCTATTTCAATAAATCCATTATCTGCATATTAAAAACAATCTTTGATCTCAGGGATTGCTTTATGAAACAAACATCTCAATTTTATAGACAAGCCAGGGAACAGCTGTCACATAATCTTACTCTAAGATTTTCAGTACAGCCTAGCAATTATAAATCAGGACACTCTGTTAATGCAGCTGACATGTAATCAGCTTCCACTGTTGCTTTGGCCAGAATGATGTGCATTAAATTTTGTTAGGAAAACAGCTTTATTGAGCAGGAAATTATTTCTAAATGGCTTTGGATTAGGTGAAACAACATTCTTTTATAATTATAATGCTATTTTTCAAGGGATACTACAAATAAATTTGCTTGGTGAAAATTATCTATGACAATTATTTCAGAAGTCAATATAAGCCAAACATCTCTATTTTAAAAAAAGTAATAAATACTAGATTTTTCAAAATTCCAACTTCTAAAAAATTCTTAGAATCCATTAATAAGATAAAAAAAATCAAATGAAGGCTGTATAAACTCTGAAAAGCTGCAGTATAAAAATCAGAGGATTCTCTTTTTTTAATATGTGTTTAACAGATATTAAAATAATATCTTAATTGCTAATAGAATCAGCCATTTTTTCCTATAAATGTAATGATTAGGTAACTGCTCAGTTTAGAAGTGCACTATTTGTGTCATTAGCAGCATCGTTCATGTTTTTATTAAAACAAATTAGATAATCTAGAACAAGAACCCTTATGATTGCTTTCACTCTTCTCCCTTAAGTCTAGAACAAATTCCTACGCCTTTAAGCCATCTTGCCTGTCGACCCTGAATAAAAAGAACAAATCAACAATGTTTGAAAATTTTAAGCAGATAGATGAGATGGAAAGATAGTGTTGTTTGTCCAAAAGAACAAATCAGAAGGTGTAACTGGTTCACATATGAAGAAAAAAAAGTACAGACACACATACAGATATACACGTGTATATGCACATGCCAAACAGAAGAAATAATGTGAGCAGAAGAAACACAAAATAATGTAAGCAAAGAAAAGACTATCACATCACAGAAATAATCACCAAATGCAGTCCAGTCACTAAAACAATCCCTCTAAAACCATGTGGTCTTTTACGTACATTCTATGTAAATGGGCATTTATGCCTTTCATTCAATATTTTATTTATTGCAATAATTTAAAAAGTTTATTGTGCTTTTATTTTTCTGTATAACATTTATAAAAAGAATACTGGTTCTTTATTCTAAAGAAAACATTTTTACTGTTTCTACGTTGGTAATGATAGTAACTAAACATAGTTTCTGCTACTGATAGGTTAAGTACCATAAAGACTGTGAACTGATAATTAGATTTACACTGGTGTAAGCACACTGCTGCACAGTTTCTAAATTATTCATGATATTCAAATTATTGTACAGTGGCAGATAGTGTTCCCCCCAGTTATCTCAGAGATCTAGGTGCCACAGTTGATAGATTAATTAACTGCTTTGCAACTGCATATCATGGGGCGTTACTCTCTCATCTCATCTCACTGCTGTTTCTCCATCTAGGTGTGAGTAAATATTTCCAAATACTTCACATTTCTCAGGGGATCTCCAGCTTGCCCCCTCTCCTGGAACCCATTTTGTGATCAATTGGTGGTCTTTGATTGAAAGCTAGACATACCAACTGCCCAGACAGAGAAAAAAATAAAATTTTAGTAAGAATGTAGGTTATTTCATAAGCCAAATATAGGAACTGAACCAGTGGCTCATAAAGAATAGAAATTGGAGCAGCTGTAATGATCTAGATCAGGAGTCAGCAAATATTTTTGTAGAGCCAGGAAATAAATACTTGAGGATTGTGGCCATGTGATATCTGTTGCGATTCCTCACCTCTGCAGCCAAGTTTGGAATCAGCCACACACAGTGTGCCAACAAGTGATCATGGCTATGTTCCAATAAAACTTTATAAAAAGGAGATTGATCCTATGTCATAGTTTGCTGACATCTGATTTACAGAGTGGCAATAAATGAACTACATCACTTTTCCTTGTGCTGTTTGTCCAAGGTCCTAAAGCTCAGGACAGACTCATTGCATTTAGCAGTTTGTCAGTCTTCTGGGTCTAAAAAGGTACTTTATCACTCCTTTTTTAAAATTGAATTTATTGGGGTGACATTAGTTAACAAAATTATATAGGCATCAGGTGCACAACTCTACAACATCATCATCTACATATTGTGTTGTGTATTCACCACCCCTAGTCAAGTCCCCTTCCATCACCATGTACCCCCACTTTACCCGTTTCTACTTCCCCACTCCACCCTTTCTCTCTCGTAATTACCATGTTGTTTTTTTCCTCAGACACTTTGTCCCAGAGTAGTGCAAGATTGTAGAAGGGGCGGTAGGAAGATAGGAATGATACTTCTAATAGGAGAGGGAAAGGATACTGAGCAGATTATATTTTATTATATTTTTCTACTATAGAGAATGCATATTGTTTGCAATTTGTAATGTTATATATGTAATTTTAAACCTCAATACTATGTTGGTAGACATTCAGAATTTAGATTTTCAACCATTTATGAATGAATCAAAAGATCTGCAAAATGTTGCAATTATTACATGTTTGGGAATGAAATGGAAGCAATCCTGGATTTATTCAGATAATGAAGAAAACTTACCAATTGCTCAACATTTAAACCTCAATGAAAGGTTACTGCTTTCTATCCATAATCAACACAAGTTTTCTTATCAGTCTAAAAGCAGGTCATTTAATTTCATTTTAAGTAGGAAATTTCTTATGCCACAGATATGAGGTCTGTCTGGAAAAAGACCAACCATTGTTAATATAACGAGGACAGTTTGCACAACATCCATGTAACCTGGCAGCCAAGAAGAGTGGACTGCAATGAACATGCTTGAACGATGAAGACTTCACTGCACCATTGGTGCACCATTGGGTGTGCTGGCGATAGTTGTCATTGAGTGTGCATGTGTACTGTGTGGATGAGGCATTTAAAATGACTGAGTGAGTAGAGCAACAAATCTGCATCTAATTTTGCATTAAGCTTGAACATTCCTCTGTGGAAACTATTTGGATGATTCAGAAGGCCGCAGCTATGGACAACTAGTGATTGCTAGCTTCATCATGACAGTGTGCCCGCTCATGCATCAAGTCTCATAGAGTTTTTTGGAAAACATCAAATCACTCAAGTGACTCAGCACCCCCTACAGCCCAGATTTGATGCCCTGTGACTTCTGCCTTTTCCCAAAACTAAAATTAACTTTGAAAGGGAAGAGATTACAGACTGTTGATGGGATTCAGGAAAATATGATGGGGCAGCTGATGGTGACTGGGAGAGCTATGTGAGGTCCCAAGGTGTCTGTTCTGAAGGCGACTGAAGTGTCATTGTCCTGTGTACAGTGTTTCTTGTATCTTGTATCTTCTTCAGTAAATGTCTCTATTTTTTGTATTGGGTAGCTGGATACTTTCTGGACAGACCTGGTAGTTACACATTCAGCAGAGGTTTTCAAGTCTTACAAAACTGCTATGCTAGTGGATATGTATACAATACCTTACTACACTGCTTTTAGGCAGGCAAGGACTAAATCTTTAAAAATGTAATGCCTTTTTTGAGATAAAGCTTCTGTGATATCACATCTCTGACTTGAAATCAGTCATGGTTTTGCATTATCCAGAAAAGCTGTATCCTATTTAAAGAGTTTTTAATTACAACGTTTGAACTGGGTTGAAAATAGATGCATGGAACATTAAGGGACATAATTATTTATAGCTGACAATTGGTCCAGATGTCAGATGCACCACACCAGTTGTTTTATATATGAAAATGTTTTTAGTTTAAGAGATTGATTTAACTATTTCAAGCAATTGAGGCACAAACAGTATTTTCAGATGGCATATGGGTAGTGTCAAATTGCTTGAATTTTGAAAAATTTGAAATGTGTGTTTACAGAGAAACAAGTGCAATGCTAGGTTTCTCTACATTAATTATCACTGGTCAAAAAATGATAACAGATATTTTACTCTTCCGGATTGAATTTTATATGGAGAGAGAATTTCCATTTTATGGATCAAAAATGGTAAAATGGATTAAAAATGGTAATGTTTTTTAACTCTAAGAATCTTACAACTACTAATTTGGTCATTAAGACCAAATTTTAAAAAAAGTTGAACTAGAAATATCTTTATTCTCATACATTTTGATTAGTGTCTTTAGGATCTTATTAATCTTGTGGGCGTGTGCATGTGTGTGTTTGGGGTGGGAGGAGGAGGAGTTAGCAGTTCCTATAATCAGTTTCTGACTTTCACCTTCTAAGTGCTCAATATTAATTCCAGTAATTATAGAAGAAATGCCATTATATAATTTACTCATTGTTTCAATCATTCATTCACTCATTGTTCATTAATTAATGACACTGAAGACCTATACTAAACTTTAAATAATGATTTCAACTCTCAAGAAACTTTTAGTCTCATAGGAGACCAAAATCGAACCTTTCTTATAGCTTTAAGTCCATAAAATTATATCTTTTTAAAAAATAATTTATTTTTCAATTACAGTTGACATACAATATTAGATTAGTTACAGGTGGACAGTACGGTGATTAGACATTTATATAACTTATGAAGTGATCACTTCAGTAAGTCTAAAATCCATCTGACACTGTGCATAGAATATTATTGACTCATTTCTTACGCTGTACATTACATCCCTGTAGCTGTTTATAACTGGCAGTTTGCACATCTTAATCCCTTCCTTCTTTTAACCCATCTTCTGAACACCCTTCTGTTTTGTTTCTTTTTAATTTTTCTTTTTTTAGATTCCATTTATAAGTAAAATCATGTGGTGTTTTTCTTTGTCTGACTTGTTTCACTTAGCACAATACCCTCTAGGTCCATACGTGTTGTAGCAAAAGAGAAAATTTTTCTCTTCTTTATCTATTCATCTACCAATGGATACTTAGGTTGCTTCTATGTACTGACTATTTTAAATAATGCTGCAGTGAACAAAGCGATGCATATGTCTTTTAGTATTAGTGTTTTTGGTATTATTTTGGATAAATAAATATTTTGGGAAATAGAATTACTGGGTTATTCTTTGTCTGTTGTTAATAACCCTTTGTTTTAAAGTCTATTTTGTCTGATACAAGTATTGCTACCCCACTTTTTCTTTTGTTTACATTTGCATGAAATATCTTTTTTCATCCCTTTACTTTCAGTCTGTGTGTATCTTTTGATCTCAATTGGATCTCTTGTAGGCAGCATATATATAAGTCCTGTTTTCTTGTCCACCTAGCTATCCAGTGTCTTTTGATTGGGGCATTTATGCCATTTATATTTAAAGTGATTAATGATAGGTAAGTATTGATTACCATTTTGTTCTTTATAACTATGTTCTTTTTCTTTTTGTTCTCCTTCTTCCCCTCCTCCTTCTTCTAGAAGACCCTTTAAGATTTCTTGTAATACTGTTCGGTGGTGATAAACTCTTTTTTTCCCCTTTTTTGGGGGGCCTGGGAAGCTTCTTATCTCTCCTTTGATTCTAAATGATAGCCTTGCTGAGTAAAATAATCTTGGTTATAGGTTCTTTACTTTAATCACTTTGACTATTTTATACCAATCCCTTCTGACCTGCAAAGTTTCTGTTGAGAAGTCAGCTGACAGTCTTATGGGAGCTTCCTTGTAGCTAACTGTCTTCCTCTCAATGCTTTTAAGATTCTCTCTTTGTATTTAACCTTTGGCATTTTAATTATGATGTGTCTTGGTGTGGCACTCTTTTAATTTAAATTTTTTATTGCATTTCTTCCATTACCATTTAAGCCCCTTAGGCCTCCTTCTCCTCTGCAGTCACCGCACTGTTGTCCATGTCCATGAGCCCTTTTTCCTTTTTGCTCCATCCCTCCACCCCCTAACCTCCCGCCCAATAGCTATCATCCTGCTCTCTATATGAGCCTGTCTGTATTTTGCTTGTTAGTTCAATTTGTTCATTAGATTCCACATATAAATGAAATCATATGGTATTTGTCTTTCTCTGACTGGCTTATTTCACTCAGCATAGTATTCCAGGTCCATCCATGCTATTGCAAAGGGTAATTTTTTCTGCAACCACTGTGGAAAGCAGTATGAAGATATCTCAAAAAATTAAAAATGGATTTGCCTTTTGACCCAGCAATCCCACTTTTGGTAATATATCCAAAGAAATCCAAAATACTAATTCAGAAGAACATAAAACCCCCATGTTCATTACAGTGTTATTTACAATTGCCAAGATATGGAAGCAGCCCAAGTGTCCATTAGTAGATGAGTGGTTAAAACAACTATGGGACATTTACACAATAGAATACTACTAGGCTGTAAAAAATTAAAAAAGAAAAGGTGTGGGCCTCTTTAGGTTCGTCTTGTTTGGGACTCTCTGCACTTCCTGGACTTTTGTGCCTATTTCCTTTACTAGGTTAGGAAAATTTTCTGTCAATATTTCTTCAAATAGGTTTCAATTACTTACTCTCTCTCTTCTCCTTCTAGTACTCCTATGATGCAAGTGTTGGTGCACTTGATGTTGTCCCAGAGGTCCCTTAAAATATCCTTGTTTTTTGGGGTTCTTTTTTCTTTTTTGCTGTTCTGCTACCTTGTCTTCAAATCACTGATTTAATCCTCTGCTTCATCTAATCTGTGATTCCCACTAATGTATTTTTCATTTCTAATTGATTCTTTTTTGTTTTCTTTCTCCATTTTTATGTTTCCTATCTCTTTCTTAAATTTCTTTCTTAAATCTCTTTCTTAAATTTCTCTTCAATTAAGAGTTCATCTACTCTTTCCCTAAATTCATTGCGCATCCTTGTAACAGATGTTTCAGATTTTGAATCTGGTAGATTGTCTCCATTTTGTTTAGTTTTTTTTTCAAGGTTTGTTTTGTTCTGTCAGTTGGGGCATTTTCTTTTTTGGTCTCCTAATTTTGGCTGCCTCTCTGTGTTTGTTTCTGTGTATTTGGTAGATCTGCCACATCTCCTGGTCAAGGTAGTGGCCTTGTGTAATAGGTGTCCTGTGGGATCCAGTGGCACAATCTCCCTGGTCACCTGAACCAGGTGCTACAGGTGTGTCCCTTGTAGATTGTGTGTACACCCCCTGTTGTAGCTGAACCTTTATTGCTGTTGACATATCAGTGGGAGGGTTGACTCTTAGGCTGGTTGATTGGCTATGAGAAATGGCTGTGACTACAACGGACGAGCTTTTGTGCAGGAGTTGATCCCACAGAGTAGAATTCACTTGAGTGGGGTTCTGGCACCTACTGAAGTCATTTGCTCCCTGCGTTTAGCCCAGTGCCACCTGGTGTGTGCTACAAAGTGACATGCAGATAGATGCCACTAGTGCTGGCCTTGGCCCATTTAACAAGGGATATGGGGCATGCTGAGGTCAGATATTGCTTGTTTGGGGTTTTTGAAGCTTTGAGAGACTTTAGGAAAGTCTGCAGCTTGAGCCAAGCCATGACAGGGTGGTGTGGTCTGAGGCAATCACCAGGTTGGGGCAAAAGATACTAGCCAGGTTGATAGAATCCCTGACTTGGTGCCTCCCTGTGCCTGAAGACTCGATAGGGGAAGGACTCAACAAAGGAACAACGGCACCTGTCAGCATTTCTGTTTTGGAAAAAGCTGCCTCTTCAGCCCTTCTCCCAAAGCCACACAATTTAGTTCCTCCTTTATGTCTCTGGTGGCTTTGAGCTGCTGCCCCAGAGCTCGAGCTCAGAGCAAATGAGTTCATTAGTGAGTAAGTCCACGTCTGAGCCCTTTAAGAGGAATTTCTTGGACTCCAGAAGCCCTCTATCCCACTCAGCCACAATCCCCACTGGTTTTCACAGCCAGAAGTTCTAGTGACTTCTCGTCCTAGCACTGGGCTCAGAGGCCTAGTGTGTTTATTGCTGCTTACCCGCTTCACCATGGGTATGGAGCCTACCTGTTTTGCATCTCTGCCCCACCTACCAATCTTGATGTGGCTTCTTTTGCATTTACTCAGTGACAGCACTTCAGGTAGTATTCAAGTGGTTCTCAGTTATGGTTGTTCTGTAGTTTAGTTGTAATTTGGATGCAGTTGTAGGAGGAGGCAAGCATGATGTTTGACTACCCTACCATCTTGACAGGAGGTCTTTCTGTTGTTTTTTTAAGGGACCAGATTTCTCCCAGAGTCATTGAGGTCTCTCATCTCTTCTTGTGAGGTCCCTGGTAGGAGTCTTGAATCCGGGTGCCTGGAAGGGCCCACTGCCTGTCACCACTCCCATGTCCAGCTGCAGATCGCAGACACGAGAAAGCCAAGGACTCAGAAAATTTTATCTTTTAATTATGTATTATTTTAATTATGTATTATTTTTAATAAGTAATACATTGATGCATTGATCATCTTTAAAATAGTTGACTGTGTTGTTAACCAATGCTATTTCATCTCAGTAATGCTATCAATTCATTCCTGTTTCATCTCAGTATTGCTATGAGTTCATTCTATATATTTCATCTGATCTTGACAATTCTTACTGTTCTGGTTATTTATTGTTTTGTAAAAATAACATCGTATGGGATTTGACTTCATTGCTTTTCTGTTGCTCATTTGTCTGCGAAGTTTCTGAACTTTTAGGAGACAATTTTTTTTTTCTAATTTCATAACTCTGGAGTTTCTTCTTCTGTAAAGTTTTTAATACAATATATGTGGCATTGTTTTTGAGACTTCCTGGCTTGGCTCCATCATGCATTTTTATCTGGACCTTCTTTTTCCTTTGTCTTTGTTGTTCCTCTTGTGTTACAGTTGGGACCTGTTTTTAACAGTTTTCCTCAGAATACATCTTTGTCCTGAAAGTGAGCTGTGGCTAATTAGTTTTGAGCATTTGTGAGGGACAAACTACTTTTTCTTTTTCACACCTCATCATAACCCTTTGTACTCACTTGCTATTGGAGTTAACCCCTTACAATTTTGAAAACAGCTCGCTAAATAAATAACTAGGGTTATCCTGAAGATTTCAGGTCTATCAGATATTCCATTGCTTTTTGCTATTTCTTCATGCACAAACACTATTCCATTTAGGTTTTGTAGTTGTTGGTGGTTTACCTCCTTCCACTCATTATTTTGGGTCACAGTGAGAATATTTTTCTACCTAATGTTATTATATACATTTTCCATGAGTTGTTTTTTTGTTTTTGTTTTTGTCCTGGTTTGGTTGTCCTGGTTGTTCTATTAGATTTTATTAAAGAGTGTGGACAATTTCAAAAGCTATAACAGCATCATTTGCTTTTGCCAGAATCTTATTGCCAAGAGCTTTTAGTTAAAAGTACTTCTATCTTTTCACTCAGTTTTCCCATTCTCCAAATTAGCACTTGCATCAGGGAAATTATTTTTATCTTTTTCTGGTTTATGTGTTATTTAGTAATGATTTGTTGAGTGACATCTAAAACCTAGGTACTTTTCTAAATGCTAGCAGAATAAACAAAGAAGTTATAATAAATACCCTTGCTCTCACATTGAGGGTGTATGTGGCAGTACTTGCATTAAGAAATACTTTTAATATAATATAATAAATGTACATAGGTTCTTTTCACTTTGTCTAAACAGTAGCTCCTTTCTTCAAGGCTTGTTTCAGACACTGCCTCTTCTCTGAAAATCTTTTGTAATCCCTTTTCCCCACACCTTATTACCCCCATCACAAAAAGCACACTATACAGTTAGGCCCCTATCTGATTTTTATTTTTGAAAGAAAGTGGGAAAATGACTTGCAAATGTTATATCTCTGTCTTTTCTCACAGTTAGAATTTGGGTTTCTTAAAGGCAACATATATATTTGTAAATCTCCAACACAATAAAATGTGCACCAAAAAGATGTGGCTAAATAGCTACTGAATGACTTCAGTAGATAAAAGTATATAAAATTAGAAGAAGAAGAAATAATTCCATTCTGAAAATACAAGAAAGTCTCTTTGGTCTGGGTCTTGAAATCTTGACTAATCGATAAGCATTTGGGAAAGGGGGAAATTTTCTTTATAATCATCTTTCTTCAGAGGCAGTTATTTTATTTTTAGCTAGAGTTTAAATTCCATATAAACAAATCTTCTCTGTCTACTATCTCCCTTGTAAATATCCTAAAGCAATTTCTCATAAGTAATGTACCCATACTACTCTTATAGTTCAAAACACAGTGAAACTATGGATATAGAATTAACATAAATTGATTCTTGTTGAGAACCACTTGTGGGAACCTGAAATTGAGTCAGCTATTGGAATAATGTCACTATGACCAGATATAGTCATTTCATAAAAAAATTCCTTTTAAGCTCTCAATTTCCTGAGTCCTTTTTGGTTTTCAAAGGCTAAGTTCATTTTTCCCCCAAATGATTCAAAGTCATTATATTTTTTTCCTTCACAGTATCTCTAAATGGCTACTCTTCTTCTCTAGACTTTTCTCTCTATGATCGGTGCCTCCTTATTTTTTTTCTCTCCAAATTAAACATGAAAAATCATTTTAGATTCTTGTGCTATATACTTTTCATACATTGCATCATTTTCTGGCCATGATTATCCTCTACGAATCATATTTCTACTCAGAAACTTGCCCAAGTGGCTGTTTTCCCTTATAATCTGTTAGTAACAGAGTCAGAACAACTCTAATTGTGTTTTACAGAAGGACAAGTCATAATTTTTTAAGAATTAGAAAACCTATGTTGATTAATTAGGAATGGATTTATAAATTCATGGCTTTATAATTCCATAACATTTTAATATACTTGGACAGCTTATCAAAATAAAATATGAAGTGTAACTGTACCCTCATCATCACTACTTAATCCTCCTCTTGTAACCTACATATTGATTCAAATATCCACTCTTTTGTATAGAATCAGAAACCAGAAATGTTGGTGAAAATTTGTATATCTTTCATCAAACATGGGCACAGACACACTGAGAACCATGGTTTTAGGGTGTACTTCCAGGAGCTGGAAGTTTCCAATCTGATTTATGCAGAATCATTGAAACTACATAAGCATTTTATGTGTATGTGGGTGGATGTATTTTGTGGCACTTGCATAACTACCGCTGGATTTCCCTTGTCCCCTGAAAGTTAAATTTACTGCAATGTATAAAAAGAGAGAAAAGTCCATGTTATTCCAGAAAAGCATTTTATGTGTTTATCTAAATATATTTAAATAGTGCTAATCTAAATAGTCATGAACATAAAATTAAATAGTAGTTATGATGATCATTTTTAAATTTATAATTTATCAAAAATTATTCTTGGTCATTGCATCCTGAAAAGCTATATAAACTGTATCAGGTAGATAGTATAGTAGTAGTATTATTATATTATTTGATTTATTTTTAACCAATTAGATAACTAAAAGTCATAAAGTGTAAGTAAATCACTTAAGGTAGTGTATCTAGTGAAAGATGGTACAAGATTTGAACTCGTACCTAGTTTCTCACACTGCCCTTTCCATGACATCATGCTATTTGTATGTGTAGTACTCTGTGCAGCTCAATCCTGGAAGACCTCCGAACCCATAGATCCAAGTCCCAAATTCCTAAAATGAAGTAAGACTTGCTTCATCTTGGATGAATTGTTCAAAATTAGTCACATGAAGTGCTGTATGAAAACAAAGGAAACTAATTATGGTATGGTATGGTTATGGTTAATGGTATGAAAGTATTTTAGAGTCTACCACCTGGCACTTCCTGAAGTGATGTGATCACAAAGCATTTATGTAGGAATGTGTATCACATGCTATTATCTGGCAAAGAGCTAGAGATCCCTGAAAAACGTTGTGTGAAATAAAGTCATCCCCTGAATTACCCTCATCTTGAGTTTCTGTCCATTAATATTGCTTCTTTAATGTTTACCAACATATTCCTTTCCTAGGATCTGTAGATGAAAATAACATTTTGAGAATTTTTTTGAAAGCTTGGTATATTTTTCATTTAAATTATGTTTTGCTTTCAGAAATATTGTTAGGTGCCCTTATACTCAACCCCTTAATATAATTTTGCCACTTAACTTTTTTAAGCATTAGAACTTCTTTTATAAGTCAGTTGTCACAATTTCATATTATTTTGAGTTGGTAGTTAGTAGAGAGAGAAACCAGTACTACTTGGAGAGAGAGAGAGAAAATGAAATGCTTCAGAAGAGCATTTAAAGATGAAAATTGTTTCCGGAACTAGCTAGAGATCACTTTTAAGCTACTTCCGACTGCCAAGCCACATTTGAAATAGCTTTAGAAAGTAGAATA